>JAVQJG010003897.1:0-32296 GCA_036024015.1 Craterocephalus amniculus | reverse complement strand
CATTAAACTGTTTGGTTTATGTAACCTGAGAGTACTGTACTGTACGAGGTAAACAAAATCCACAACTTCCATCGCTAACATTCTTAACAATTTGAGTCAAATTCCTCAGAGTATGAAGGTCAACCTCTGCAGCTGCAGGTGCTCCATTGAAGATGGATAGCTTTCTTCCAGTGCCAAGACTGTTCTGCAGTACAGGTAACTGCAGTTAAATGAAAGGATCTGTTATCGCTTGGATTGCAAAGACCTGTAATAAATCTCTGAAAGGCCAGAAACTGGACCAAAACATTCTTGGTTTTACAGAAATGGCCTACCCAGACATTTCTCTGTGAGTGGCATTAGTAGTAGTAGAAGCAATAGGCTGTTTGATGAACTATAGTTCTTAAAATGGACGTTTAGAAGTGTTTTAAAGTTATAATCCAGGGGCTAAATTTGAGATTTAGACGGTTAAGTTTGCAGAGAAGCTGTAGTGAAACTATGTAGCCTACAGCATGCCCTGCTGAGACAACTTAAAGTAATTGAGTGAAAATACCAAAAGTTAAAGCCTCCCATGCTGGAAACACCAGTGCGGGCAGCAATCATGATGGAGGAATATTTGTGGCCTCTGCAGGGCTCCTCCCATACAATTTGTTTGTGTTTCCCTCTGATGGGAAGCACAGAGAGGTTGGATTGTAAGCCATATCTGATGCTGCTCACTCAGATTAGACTAAAATGTGTGTTTGTGTGTGTGTGTAGGGGTGGGGGGAATGGCATTTCGTGGGGGGAACTGTCACGATTCATTACACACTCATCTGGGATGCCAAGGTCCAATTCTGATGTAAAATGAAATTCTCAAAAGGCTACACATGTCAAAGCATGATTATTGGAAGAAAATATGCAAATCTGTGTGAAATTAGGCTTTTAAAAAGTCTGTATTTTGTTTAATAAAATAGCACTTTTGACTCTGTTTGTACAGAAGTAGGCAAGTCAAGAGGGGAGTGCAGTTAAGTATTGTTTACAGGGAACTTGAACTTCTCCCAGTTTCAGGGAAGTATTTCAGAAATTCCTACTTAATGGATCAGGACTAATCATTGACTTAAAAGCCTGCTGCCCTTTGATTTGTGCTTGCTGGTGTCTTCTCCCACACATGCAAACTGTCGCTTGGTCTTGTTCATCTAACATCTCAGATCACAGCTGCCCAGAGTCTTAAGGATAGCTCATTTTCTAATATCTGCACTTTTGCTCTGTGTCAGAAGGCTAGGAGTTTCCGTGTTTGCACACAGAGGGAAAATCTTCAATATATGCGTCCATATATGGTCTTACTGCTGTAAGCTAGGTTGACTTCTGTAGACAGAGGAGAGGGCTAACTTGCGGGGGCTTTTTGTGAGGTCCAAAGGCATAGGCTACTCGATATTTCTTTCCATTCCTCAGGGCTATAAAACTTCTTGGTATGCACTTCCAGCTCAGCCACTGTTCTCCCTGTTAGAGTCTGCCTGTCAGAGCTCTCTGGCACAGAGAGGTGAAACAATTGTAAGGATAAGAGGATGTAGGATCTCTCTTGTGTTACAGCAGCATCCCTCTAGCTATTTTCCTGTCACTTTAAACAATTAAAAAAAAAACACTCTCATACCAACAAAATGTTTATAAAAACTCCTTAAGGGAGATCATTCTCCATTAAAGTATATTCCCCTGTGTTGTGAAGCTTTGAAGCAGTTGCTGATTGAGTTACACTCTTCAAACTGAACATAGCTTGACTGAGGAAAAGCCATAATGTGAAGTGCGTGTAAGAATCTATGGTGATGGTGTGGTTCCAGTGTGGTTCGGGGTGGCTTCTTAAAGCTCGCAGGCTGTGTTCACTGCGACTGGGTCACACTGGTCTCTCAGCAGCGAGGAATGCCACAGGAACCCACAGCTCTGCAGCACCTGCATTCTTTAACGAAAGCCTGTCTGTAGCCCCTTGTTTGATCAAATGCCATGACAGTTTCCCAGTCAAACTAAGACTCACCACCCAGCAAGGGATCTAGATAAAACAGTTGTGCCACAGTCAGTCATAAAACAACCGTGGGCATAGAAGGGAGAATAAATAGACACCCATCTGGTGCGGTTTGGTCGGTTGCTGCCCTGGGGCTCTGGATGTCTGAGATAACATTATGCAGTATGATAAGAAGGTAATTATGTTGAAAGGCTGCCTGAGGATACTCCCATCAAAAGAAGTAGGGGAGGCAGTGGTAAAGTAAAGGAAGTATTACTTTAGTAAAGACCAAGTTCAAGTGTATTAATATGAAAAAAAAAGCCTGATGGGTGTGAAAGTCTTGAAAACAAAACCTTAAACTCATAAATGTTGACATAAGGTTTTTCTCAGAGAAGTTGGATGCTTTGTAAAATATAAATCAAAGCAAAACTCATTCAAAGTTTTCTCTCAATTGAAAAAGGTACAAAAGTAACATATATGAGGAAACTCAGGAATTTGATTATCACTGAAAAACAATCCATCATTTCTCTTTTTACCAACTCTGCATGTTTTTCAGGAACTAAGAACACCCATTGCTGCAGTTTATGCATTAAACATTTCCATTTTTTGCTAGACATACTGGAAGATTTTATCTCTAGAACAGTTTATCTTTTACATGCTTTCATTATACTACAAATGTGTTTATCGTAGGACAGTCCTGACTTGCAGTCGAGCCAGTTAAACACCTGGACTCATGCTGTACTAAGATGTACAAAGTGTAGTTGTGCAGATGACACAAATTACACCTTATCTGAGAGAGACTTGGATAGCAGCATAGTTCTGTTGTTCAGTGTTAATTGACAGCAACCATGTTATTGGTCCTTGTCCTCTTTTAGCCAGAGTAAGGCTGTTAGCTGTTAAAAGTCATTCAACAAAAAGAATCTACAATGTTGATCAACCAGGGGAAAGTTTTCCACTTCATACATTTGGTTTAAAATGAGCCAATGAGGGAGCAGTGCTCCTGGACCTTTGCTCCTCTTTGACCATGTTGTGGCTGTAGTAACAAGCCGTGTTTTCTGACAGTGTTGCTGGGCCCATGTAGTGATTTTCACCTCAAAATCTATCTTGTTTTTAATGCAGTGAAGCCTCAGGACCTGAAAATGATGACCATTTGCTGCTGTTTTTTAGTTCTATGCAGTCAGCTCACCTAATCAACTGTGAAAGATGCAACAGAATGTGCATTTAGCTTTGCATACATTTTTTTTGTCTTAAGCTGACCCTGTTCTAGCATTTATGGTGTTGGCATCAAATTTAGTTGAATATTTTTCCACATGAAAATGCAATTTCTCAATCCTCTCCATGTGACTTCTTTGACTATTTTTAATTAAATGCACATTCAATTGATTCACAGATCGCTGCATATTTCTTTTGTTAACATTTTACTTAGCTAAAGAACTCCTGTTATTAATATTTGTCTTGTTTTTGAGGTAACACGCATATTAGCCCTGTCATGCATGGGAAAAGTTGACAGATGCAGCTATTTAGTAAATGATGAATAAGGAATGTGTCATTAATTTGTGGTGAAGGGAACAGACAACAGTCGTAAATGACAGTGGCATCTCCAGCTTTTTGTTTTTTTAACTCCTCTGATTCTGGACAAAACAGTCAGCTGTGGAAGCCTGGCCAGTTTATTGGCACACATGTCAAGATACTGACAGAGCACTGAGTTTTATAATCTGTTCTAAACCCTGGTGTAGTTAAAAGTAATTCCCTGTTATCTAAAATGCATGAAAATTGTTCTACTGAGTTCTACTGTGATTATGAAAAAGTGTGAAGGCTTGTAGTTAACTCAACTCAGGATGGAACAAAGTCTGCTCATGTATGATACAAAAGTTTGGATAACACCCCACTGATTGTTCATTCTAGTTATCCGCACACCAAATCATCTTATGAAATCTGCCGTCAGTGCTGAGCAAAATGTGCTGATCGGTAAGTGGAGTGTGTGTTTATTCAGCTTTAACGCTGGGTGGGGAGGCCACAGGACTGAGAGAAGTAGCAAAGCCAAGAACTTTTTTTTCTCTCCTTGTCATCTAACGAGTGTAAAGCAAAGTTTCCTTATTAAGACAGAGGGGCTTGGATGAATGAGTGTTGAATTTCATTCTAGACAGCTTAAATCCCAGGAGACCCTGCAGATCAGTTCCATTCAACAGTTAAGGCAGAGTCTGTCAGTTCCTCTGTTGTACAGCCAGCTCCCCGCACCGTTTCAGGTGTTAGCAAAACTGAAAAAAAAACAAAAAAACATAATCAGAGTAAGTCAGTTCCAAAGACCTGACTTTGGAGGAACACGTTTACTGTCAGAGGGATACATTCAATAGATATTCCTGATGTTACGTGTGGAGATGCCCAAAATTAGCACCCAAGTCTTGAGTCTCAGCTCAGTCCCAATATAGCCCTGCTGTCATTGCTGACTGAGAAATACTGTGCCTCCTTTCCTTGATGACTAAAGGAGCTGCTGTGCCGTCATGAGGGATATAGCAAATATTGTCACTCAGGAGAAAATGTTGACTGTGGATATCTCATAAATACTGCACATAAAAAACCCAAAAAACACCCACCTCTTATCTTTTAAAGTTAGGGGTTCCAGTTAAGGGTCATCCTGTATGGTACTTATGAGAGACTTTGTGTAATTTGACTGTTACAGCACAGAGAATGTGAACCAAGTTTGTGATGTCTGCCAATGAATCACTTGGCTTTCACCAAATAAGTGAATCTCAGGGTCTTGTTTATTAACTGTATGATTTCTGTTTGAATAAATGAAAGGAACCACTATATTATTGTCAATGATAATGATGTAATTTCCTAAGTATTAACTTCATGAAGCTACGTTGTACAGACAATTACCAGTTCCAAGTTATGCACAAAAGTCATCCACTTAGTGCTTTGTTTACTAATGAAATCAGTGCTTGTATCTTGGGTAAGTTATGGAGCTAACATGCTGGGAGAACCTTGCCAATGACCTAAAATAGCCATGTGTTCAGGACCTGAGTAAAGTGTTCTCTTGGATCCATCAGCTGCTGTCTTCCATGTTTATGTTCGGGAGAACTGCTTTTTCCAGCAGGCAAAGGGGTGGCATGTGAGAATATCGAAACAACAAGCATCCTCAAACACAATGACCTCACTCATTCACACCTCACAAAACCAGTTGTTATTTATTGTTATATCTCACAAGTTTTATCTCTTTCACCACTGTGTGATCGTCAACTACATGTATTCTTTATAAAATAATTATTGGCTCAGTTATTACACAGTCATAACACAGTTAAAAATGAATGAGCATCAGATACAAGGTTGAATGATGATTTTTAAAAAATCTGACAATATACACAATAAGTAACAATCACAAGAAGTACTGTAAAGCTGCGTGCAAATTTCTGGGAAGGACAGTTTGTTAAACAACTTGTTCCTTTGCTGGACCACCATCTTTGGAACATTGAACAAGGGGATAAGCATGGCTTAAGCCACATTGATGGCAAAACAAAATATTCAACAAAGACTGTGCACTATTGATACTGGGGATTAAGATATATACAGTATAATAGGATTTTTACATCTAGAAACGCTAAATTCTGTAATCAGCCCCTGAGGCTTCATTTAGTAATTTAGATGAAATATTTAACAGCCTGAACATCTGCAAACCTGTTGCTGACTTTTTAAAAGGGGACACTATTATGCCTTTATCATTCTTAATTTCCCTTTTGTGTGTAATGTAGTATTTACACACTGAAGAAAAATTGATTGTTGCATTGAATTTATATATTTTTATGCTTTTATTAATGTCTTATGTTCTATTCCTACATGTTTCATGTTTCCTGTCTTTTAAGATTCTGTTTTATCTTACTATGTTTCTGTTAGGACTAGAGCTAAGACGGAAAAAAACTTAAGAGGCGCTGCCTCAAAGTACAGAATGAGAAAAAAACCCATTATTTGTGATGTTCTGTGATGTTAGCATACTCCATATTTTATTATCAAACAATTTATTCCCATCAGATCTTGTTCTGACAAAGTTCATGTGGAGACCTTGTCCCAGACTATGACGCATTAATTGGGGACTTTTTTTTTTACAGCAAATGATAGAAACTTGCAGTCTTTAAGAAATAGACTTATGGTTGATGTGGTGAACAGAAAGGTAGATGGTGTAAACTTGAGTTACATTTTTCCTCATTACTATTGTTCTGACTCTTTGAATATTTCTATATTTTCACAAAAATGCCACAAATGCATCATCTTTTGAGTTACCACAGAGATTAACTAACTTCTCTGAAATCATAAAGCTGGACAATGAAATGAAGACCTTGACTTGAAAATCAGTTTACTTTATTTCCCAAAATCTGCTGAGATTTTCTTGGCTCCATTCAAATGCCAAAGTTAAACGGACAAACATCCTGTTGATCTCCAGCCAGGACTGAAGGAAGAGACAGACGAAGAAAGGGAGAGGATGAGGAGCTGATGGCTACTTGTTCTTAACACATGGCTTCAGTTTCGCCTCCCCACTGTGTAGCTTGTCCTTGCACGAGACCAAAACACTCAAGAGAACCAAATATGGTGTTCAATACAACGACAAGGTATTGTGCCAGGCATCCATTATTCATGCTGCTGCGCATCAAGAGAATCTCATAAGTGTGGAAGTAAATGAAAGGTTCAGCCATGATTGAAACCACTTTATATCAAAAATCTGTTGAGATGCTCAGTTGATTTAGTTTAAATGTAAGCACTGAGCGCAGAGACAACATGAACTCGCATTCTTGACCAATAAATCTAAATAGGGATCTCTACATACTTCAAGGTCTGGTCTGCAAACTGGGAGGGGGGAGGGAAAAAAGTGCATTCACAATGTCCTTATTTGGTCAGGGAAAATTAGCCAATCTGTTCTCTAGAACATTTTCCTTTAAATGTTTACTGACCCCCTGAATGAACTTTAAAATGGCAATACTGACATCTGCTGGTAAGAATGCAGGATGATTCTTTTTGTCCACTTAGTCTAAAAAATCTTCTAGAACAGACTAATAGTACATGCTTTTATATTCAATATTTTCTTACTGAACATTTGCCCAATAATAATAATAATAATAATAATGATAATAAAAACATTTATATTGTGCTATTATGCCGATGGCACTCAAAGTCCTTACATTGGATCCATTATTCATCCACTCCTCATTCATACCTGGTGATAATGAGCTACATGTGTTACCACAGCTGCCCTGATCTAAGTTAATGGCAGGTAACTTAGATCATTTAACTGTTAAAAAAAAAAAAAAAAAAATAGTACTGGTTGTTTGAAATTCTTTATTTTTGGTGAATACAAAAAATACTTTTGTGACCAGAATATTTTTACATATAGCATCAAATCCAAACAAACGCAGTCTGTTAAAGAAAGCACAACATCTATCTGCAACAGAGGGAGTAACTCTTATTCTAGTTCTGTTAATACTCAGACAAATCAGTTAGACAGTATATTATAGGGGAATTTTACATTTACAAATAAGAACTTATTTTCTTTATTAGTGGTTAGACAATGATACAAGGAAGTCCAGTTCAACATTTCAGTGGGACTTGGCATAATGAATTTCAACTGTTTCTCAACTTCAGACACGAATTGCCACATGCTCTTTGAACGCAGTCTAGTGTTAGTTTCTTAATCCTAAAGTATCCACAGATGCCCTTTTATGTCAGCATTGTAACATTGTCGGCAGGTAGGTCACCAGCCAAGGCATTTTACTGTATGGCAAAGACCCCGATTAGATTGGCATAATGTTCTGATCCAGAGAGGACAAGGCTCAGGCTCCCACCCAGCCTGATCTTCAGCTGCTTGCAGGGCAGAGTTTAGTAAGGCACTAGTACACAATGCGGACCAAACACTGGCATGGACAGACCGAGGACATGAACTGCTGAAAGTTTGAAACATTTTATACTATAATATTGTAAAGACGAAAAGTTTCCTTAATCAGCGCATGAGGCTATTTCTTTCCAGTTGATTAGGAGAATGTTTCATATAGTTTGATGGAAGCTTCAATTTGCCATCTTCAGTGCAAAAAACACGAACATACACGGAGCATAATGTATGCTCATTTCATTCAAGAGACATAAGTCCAATATCATTGCACACATCTCATTTTCTAACCAATGACAGTGCAAACTCTCATTATCTTCTTCCTAGAATGTTCAGTGTAACATATTGCCATAGACACACAGTCTAAAGTGAAAGGGCTTTACAAAGACATGGCAGTGGCTGGTGGAGAACACCTGTGTGTGAGTGTTTGCGTACAGTACAGTGGGCACTTCAACTAAATTTTGGCCAGTGTAAATGGTGGAGGAATTATAAGAAATGAAGACGAGAGACAAAAACATGCTAATGTAAACATATTCTATATGAACTGATACAGCTCTGTGTGTTTTGAGGGAAGAACTGGTGGGAAAACTTTGAATGATGTAAAGTATAAGCAGCAAAGACATATTTGGTCACTTTTTGTTCAGATTCTCTGAATAACACACATTACACCTCTTTGTTTTATAAGAACTTGTAAAATTAATACAATAAATATCTTTGTGGCAAGTGTTGGCCAATGGTGTTATTTTCTCAGTCTGACACTGATCACAACTTCTCAGCATTTGGCATCAAGGTGAACTAGTTGGTTTAATGGGAATCCGCAAATTTGAAATGTTTGTAGCTTTAACAGCAAACCCCAGCATTTTTAGTAAAACAGAAGCGCCATTCAGCTATATACTACTCTACTGGTTAGTAGCTTCATTGATATGTGTTGAGATTATGATGCATGCAACCGGTGATAAAATGAGGCTTCCTGCCGTTTTTCTTAGGCATGTGAGGATTTTTTTTTTATCTCTAACATTTAAAATACAAGCTATGGAACCTTAGTTGCAGAACTATCATCAGTTCATTCCTATTTGCTTTAAACCTTCAAAATTTACAGAACATTCAGTGATTATAGAGAGACTGCATTTGCGACGTATTTGATTTATGATTGTAACAGTCAGTAATGCTCATGATGCACCAACACCCACAAAGCAAAGATAAATTTACCATGGAAATTATTCAACTGCCTCACATTGCTCATAATAATGTTCTTCATATTAAAGTCTGAATGTCAGTGACATTCACTTACAAATACATACATACACCACACACACTTACACTCACACGAAAACACTACAGAGCACAGGCACTTGTTTTTCTCCCTAAACAGGCCTGTTTCAAGTGCTGTATAGTCACTGGATATGTAGGAGTTAAAGCAGCTGATGGCACATCTCCCACCGACTCCCACTCTGCACCTTGGAACACATCCTGTCTGCTTAGTTACTCAGCCCTCGTCCTCCCTCAGCTCGCTGGGCAGGAACTTATATTGCTGCTGTCGGATCTGAGCCAGCTTCTTCCGAGCTTCCTCCAGCTCGCGCTCTTTCCTCAGCATCTCCTCCTGAGCTGCAATGATCTGAGAAGATTGAGAGCAGCTGACAAAAACGGTCTCATCCGCAATTCCCCGTCCACATTCCTAAGCTCGCATGCACGCACAGATTGTCAACTCTGAGCAAATAAGAGAAATGTGATAATCTCAGACCTGTCTGTTCAACCTCCAACTGGAGAGAGATTTTCTTGCAGAAGCTAATTTCCAGAGCTAGATGCTCAAGAGGAAGTGTTTCAGAAAAATCAGTTTTAGCCTTTAACATGGCAGTTACTTAAGCATTATGTTATGCTTTCCCCAGCAATTGTTCATCTTCAAATAATTGCTAAAAACATATTTAAAAAAATGATTTAATTTAGTGAAATGTTGGCTGATAAGAAAAAGTTGTAAGCTAGGAAGAATTTGGCTTTTTCTATTTTATTGATAAATGTTTTGTTGTCCCCTCTCTTTTTTTGTTGTAACATTGAATGTATCTTAATCTAATGCTTGTTGACTATTTTGGTAATTGTTGTTTATCTTGTAAAGTGTCTTGGAGCTTCTGTAAAAGCGCTTTATAAATAAAATCCATTTATTGTTATCATTATTTGAAACACAAGAACAAAATAATCCCACATAATCAAGATTTTTTAAAAACCTTAAAAAATCCAAAGGGGGAAAAATGGCCTCTGTAAATTCCACCTATCACTTATCATTATTTAATACTTTTCTTTTCTCTGCCAGGAATAAAATGTCTATTGAGACTAAAACATAGTATTATCATAAATATAAAACATCTAACATCCGTTTCTTAATTAGCATTTGAAGCAGAAGTCATAAATGACTAATTTTGTCACTGTATCAATTATGATTGTAGAAAACAGTTACCATCTGAAAAAGTACACTAAGAAATAAATAATGATATATGAGGAAAACTCTTTGGAGATTTTGTTTTCCCAGCAACGTAAAAATGTCAGGCACAGTCTGAAGTGGTTGAAGACATGGTGTCCCGGGCTCCCTGCAGTGTGACAGTGGCACTGGTAAGATGGAAAGTGACAAGCTAAATCCCAGCTGGGTTGCACCTCTGAGATAGGAGCCCAATCCCGAAAAAAAAAAAAGAAAAAACATAAAACACTCATCTGTCACTATTTTATTTTTTCAAAGATGAAAAGGAAGGAATTTCTATACAGTGACAGAATGTTTCAAAAAATCTTCAAGAGATGATATTTTGCAGCTGTAGGTGTCTAACAAACCTGGTAAACAGCTTTGAAATGGATCTGATGGCTGTTTATCTACAGGAGCTCATCACAATTTCAGAGAAACAACTGTGGCATTTTGACGTATCAGCAAGACACAAACGCTCAGTAACATTCAGAGAAAAGGGCAAACCACACAGCAGGAAGAATTTCTATTCCAGGCCTATCAAAGATTTTTTCAAGACGCTGTCTCACCTGTGCTATCCCTCCAACGAATTTAGTCTTCACCACAACGCTGTCATCCTCACTCTTGTCAAACGCTGCTTTCTGAGCCGCCCTGACCAGGTTGTCTGACGCTCGTTTCACAGCATTGCCAGCAGCCTTAACATAGATATTCACAAAGTCAGTGTGCATGGGATCTCTTTGTTTCCATCTACGAATCAAAGCCCATGTTTCGGAGATACCTGTAGTCTTTTCATGGCTTCAGAATCATGTTCGGCCTTCACCTTGCAGGCCACCAGCAGCTGAGCTGTGGATGCTGCGACCTGCTTGGCTGAAGAGATGAGCTTTTCCTCACTGGCGTGGCCCTGTACCGAGGCGTTTGCAGCCTCACACAGGTTACTGGTGGCTGCCGCTACCATTCGTGCCTACATCACACAAGTTCACACATCTTTTTAGGCTGGAGTTAATTTTTTATTTATTTATACAGTATTTACATTTAGAATAATGCGTTTATAAAGTCTTTTTTCTAATTCAAAAAGAAACTTACAGCCGATATAAGACCTTGGGACCACTGGCCATCATCAACTGCATTGGCTAAGTTGGATCCCACCTGAGGCGGAGTTTTGAGGAAGAAATTAAACATTTAATTATTTCAGTTTTTTTTTATAGTATTATGTGCATCTAAGTTTCTAAGAGTGTGTAGGCTGACCTTGCCTTGTGCCACCAGTTCTCTCTGAGCTGCAGATGCAGATTTTACAAGAGCGCTAGTTGCTGCAGCGATGGACTTTGCTGCTTCCAAGATCTGCTCCTCAAAATTCAGCGTCTCATCTGCCTGCTGGAAGGAATAAAATCAAATGATAGTTTGGTGTCAAAAGGGAAAAAAAATCATTAATGACATTAATCTGTAATGCAAAGATACTATGTAGAGGAAATACCAAACCATGTGTGTGTTTTGTTTACAGCTTCTAAAAATATGCACAAGCTCAGGTTTTAACTCTGGAGAATAATCTAATAGGAATCTCCCTAAAATAGTTAAAACTCTAGACAATCATGGAGGATATAAACTTAGTAGTACATAATCTTGATATACTAGACCATCTATAATGTTTGATTTGACCTTTTACAAACAAAACTGAAAATAATCCGTTTCAAGTGACAGAGCAGCATGTAGACATAATAGTTCATTTCCTACACAGGAACTAAAGAGCAGTATGAGCAACATGGGGCATCAGTTCAGGAACATTTAACAAATGGCCATTTCTGCGTCAGCAGCCAGCAGCATGTGATTGACCACAGACCTCCATAAACACATAAGGCACACGTGGCTGGAGACAGGGCGGGACACTGTAGGAATATGTTTGATATATAGTTGGACTGAATAACAACCTAATATATCAAACATATCAGACAGAGCCCTGCAGAGAAGGCTTCCGGGTCTACAATGGCTCGGGGGAGTGGGGGGCAAGGAAGCATGCTGGGAGCAGGAGGGCCCTTCCCCCTTACAAGGTGGGAGGGATGAAGGAGCAGAAAGGACTGGGAGGAAAGAGGAAGAAGAGTCCAGGCTGTTGCAGAAAAAAAATGGATAAAGCTCGGAAACCTGTTTGAATCTGTTGCTTGTTCTGCAAACCGTATGATATTGAATAACAGTATTTCTTTTTTAAGCGTCGTCTTCTGCTTTTCTGGCTTTGCTGAAGTAAACTGCATCATAATTTCTGTTAAAAAGTGTTCTGCAGTTATCCACTATGTGGGCTATAAAATGATAATAATAAATGTTTCTTGTACAGTAATTCTCATAGTGAAAAAAATGCTTAAAAAA
The DNA here is from genome assembly GCA_036024015.1 of Craterocephalus amniculus. NCBI lineage: Eukaryota > Metazoa > Chordata > Actinopteri > Atheriniformes > Atherinidae > Craterocephalus > Craterocephalus amniculus. The sequence goes on along the minus strand of JAVQJG010003897.1, from coordinate 19,684 downwards.
AAATCTCATAATGTTGTGTAAACAGCAAATCTTATCGGGTTTCTAAATAAGATCAAAGATAATCTGTTAGTAAAAAACAGCGGTGTCCCGCTTTTAATGGTAAGGCTAACTTATTAGATCACTAGAGGGAGCCACTAACATCTAAAAAAAACAAAAAGCCTCTCACCCACTAATCCCCTTTTAAAAACACAAAAAGTCCTCATAAATGCAGTCTGTGGCTGCGGAATTATAGTATGAGACAGAGCTTTATGTGGTCTTTATTAAAACTGGGGCAGCCTTAATATATGAACTTCCATATTACACAGACAGAGGGTAGAACTGACATTCACAGTCACAGGAAGAAGTACAGAAAAAGGGGAGAGCACTGGAGGCACAACACCACAACTATCCAGTCTCCAGAGACAGATAAACAAACAAAACAACCATGCAGACCACACCACTGCTCTGCAAACAGGACGACATAAAGAACATGAATCACCGATTTTTGCTCCCTGTGCAAATAAAGATTGTTTTTATCCTTCTGCTGTTTGTATGTGCAAACAGAGATCCAGTAAATAACTCTCAGCTCAGTTTAGAAATGAAGAATTCTGCAATAAAACAAAGGAAACTAGTTCACTAAAACAGAGATCCGCTCCTTCACAAAGGGTTACAACAGTTCATTGCACGTTTGGACCCGGTCCAACATAAGCTTGACGACCCAGCTGTGTAATTGTCTCCTGGCAGTGTGACTCAAAATAATGTGCAGGAGTATCTTTGAAGAAAGTTTTCTAAGTTGGCTTACTGGACCAGCTCACTGAGTGCAACAGAAATATTTTCTTCTTTCATGATATCACGTTAGCAGCTCAGATGCTGAAAAAGATGACTCCGCTTCAAAGTCAGTGTCACCTTTTCCTACCTACGCCTGACATCATCTCCCATCTGATTAATGGCAGAAGGCTGTGTGTGGGTTTGTGTGGGCGGAGAGGGTTGAGTGGGGCACTTTTTTTTTTTTTTACCTTGGGCTTGGCCCTGGGCTTGAGCTGCTCTAGTTTCTTGGCCGCAGCTTCAATGGATGCTGCGGCTCCGAGGAGCTCGGTCTCGGCGATGACGGTGGGGTCCTCAGGGTCCACACACTCTGATCCTAGAGATCAACAGCAGGCACTTATTACCAGATGATTTCTTTTTTTGCTTTTTGGCACAGACACACACAGTAACTAGCAATAAAAATACTTAAGCAATCAAAAGCTCTTCCAATAATTCAAACAGATGCTGAATATCTCTTGAAACATTTGTTTGCAGGATGACAAGCAAACTTCAAAGTTAAATAAGACAAACTTATGGTGGGTAAAATGCACATTTGATGGATCGCTGTCTTTACAAGTGTCCGTAAAACAGAGCTACTCGGGGACAGCTTGGCAAAGCAGATGGGATGATGCTTTTATATATTATGTTGATCACAGGGGAAATCTGTTGTGCTCCCTCTCCCCTGAGCCCTCTACGCTCTACCCCCATCTGACTCTAATGAAAGGTGATCCAGAGGAACAAAACACCCCATATCCCACTTACCTCCGTCTGAGGCAGCAAAAAAAGAGAAGAGGGGAGAGAAAGAAAGAGTGCACGGGACATTAGAGAGGTGAAGTGGATAGCCCCACTGTGTCTCAGGCTTTACACTGAAATCTAATTCTCATCCAAACACAATCTATTACGGCTGTCAGATTCAGTACTAGAGTATCTAGGAAGGAACACTGTAGTGTGTTTGTGCTGTAATAATCCTGCAGCGCTTCATCTGGAACACTTTGCATAGCAATCACTTTATGCTGCGATTTCAATATTCTAAAGTGATTTTCGTGACCTGGCTTTATTAGCGACACACACAGGTTTGGTGGCTTGACTCACTGGTGCTTTAATGTTATTTATCCATGAGAGGATTAGGGGTAATCTCCAACATCTCTACAATTCTCTCGCATTGTTTTTTTTCGTCTTGCTTTATTTATTTTTTCTTTTATCAAGTTAAGTTGTCTCATCATAGGAACCCCCCTTCCTCTGTTTCAGACTGAATTTATTCTGCTCTGTTAATTTTACACTGCTGGGCTTCCAGAAAATTGTATCACTGTCATTTTGAAATTAAAAGCCACAGCTCACACTATTTGGACAGCACAGAGGCTTCCATAATATTAATGTATTATTATTCTCCCCCACCCCCCAATAAAACAGTTTGAAACAGTCAGACACAACACATAACTTTCATGTGTGCTACAGACACCATAACATCAAACGTTACCCAGAATGGAGTTAGTGGTAACTAAAAACTGTCGAATCTAAGCCTTTCTTGTGTGTTTTACTTGAAAGAGTGTGTGTGGCCTCACCTTTCATGGCCTCAGCTGTCTGGACAAGCTCTGTGACACACGCTGCCACATGCTTCGAGTGTACAGCCAGCTGCTGCTTTTGCTCCGGTGTGGGTCTCTGCAGCACCTGAAAACACAGGATCCCAACATATAAAAGCAGAGACGCACATAAACAAGAAGCAAACAAGTCCACTTAGTTTGCTCCCATGGATGTGAAAACCTATAAAAGGTTCACAGGGTCTTTCAAACCCTTGAAAGCCTAATTCAGCTACGATTTCAGTTTTATGAAGTTTGGCTCTAAGAACTACATTTATAATTGTTATGAAACTCTAATCACAAAGATTTAATTGGTCTAAATTTGAAACTTTGAATGAAACTCTTTTTACTATCCACTTTATTTACAAAATCTTTCAAAGCTTATGTATGATATGTCTGCAAAAAGTTCTAGTTGTACAGTTTCAGCTCTTCTTTTGTGCATACGAAGAAAAGAAGAATAAAAGCAACTTTAGGGTTTGGTTAGGGGCAGGGGTGGGGAGTAGGGAGACCTTTCAATGTAATGATGTAATGCAATGCACTGCTTACCACCCATTATGACATCAATAATAAAGCCCATGACATAAATTGGCATGGTTAGATAACAGACAATAGGCAAGGCTAGGACACACAAAATGAGATTGGGAACTTGGAAAGCAGTTCTGTCCATTATTCCATTCGAAACCCTCCAAGAACCCAGATTGATTAACTAACACCAATAACAGACTGGATGCAACCAGTTATATCTGGAAAAGCCTTCAAATTCCTTCCAAAAAGCCTATTTTCTGTTAAGTGCCTTTGTTACATAAACATTAGGAAAGTAGTGACACCGCCCGATTCTTTTGTAAGAAAAGTTCAAGCTGCACATGACACCGATTTGTCAGTCATGGGATCATCTTTCAGCAATCCATATATAGTCATGGCGCAGTTAATGCAATAACAGTATGTAGAGTTCAGAAAAAACAAGGATCATGTTCTGGTCATCCACAGCAAGAGACACACATGACTAAAAAGCTGACCCGCAATCATACACATATATCAGTTTCATTTTATATTTATAAGACATTTTCTGACTTCATGCCAACCTGCAGTACTTGCTCCAGAAGGTTGATGTACCCGGCGGTGCACTCAGAGCCATACTGCAGGGCCTTGCCTCGTAATTCTTCGCCCACCTCAGGGTGGTGTGCCGCTTGCTGTAAAGTAAAATTGAGAAAACAATGTTGGAAAGCACATTGAAAGGACATTAAGATTGTTCCCTTGGAGGAATGCGATTTAACACCATGTCCTTTGCCAAAGTAAAATGTTCTATATTAGGCCAAGAAGAACCTTTATTGATATACTGTGTCTTTATCACTATATTGCTGTTTATAAGAAAATGTTTAAAACTTAAACTTTCCAGAAATTCTTTGTGATATGTTAAATTTAGTATCCATCTGTTTACATCCTGTCACAAGTGCTCTGCAGGCGGTGAAGGACATCCTGACTGATGCTTCCCTGAACGACTTTGAAAAGTGACTGAGTCACAACCTGCAGGATGCGGGCACAAAATAGACCCGACTCCATATTATCTGCTCTCAGCAAGCCGGGCTCACATGTTCCCTGGCAGCCTGCTGCTGTTGGTGTGAGGCCTGTTTTGGCAAGGTGGAGTGGATTAGCACCTTGCAGGTAGTCAGCATATCAGAGATAGCTTTGCGGCTCAGGTTGGCGGTGGCGATCACGTCCTCCTGCTGCGCAGAGTTGCCTGCAGCTACTGCCTTGGCTGTTGCTATAGTGATGCCCTTTGTCATGCGGATGAATTCTTCTGGCGAAGTAGACTTGTCTGGGATGTCCTTGGACTGGAACATCTGATGTGAAGATAACCCACAAACACAGGTGGTTGATATTGGCATGGGACCCGGAAAGGAAATGAAAAAGTGCAAATAAGGTTAATGTAAACACACAGGGTGGTCACAAAGCCTATGAATATTGTCGGTAGAACTGTAATTAGTTGGACTTTGTTGGGTTTGGCTTGGGCTGCAGGTCTTGGTAAAACCTCTTCTTCGGTTGGGGGTCTTCTGATAAGAATTTTAAAAAAACAAAAAAACAAAAAAAAGAAAACAGCTCTTTCTCACACAGCCTGTTTGTGCAACACAGATTTCGATAAGAGCTGTGGGAAACCTGCAGGAGCTGAGAAGCAAGGAGGACGAACAGAGCTGGACGGATAATAAAGGGGAAAAGAACAAAAAGGCTCTCTGTTTTTTTTAGAATAAAAGACACAGATATCCCTGACCCTTTTCCAGCCAGCTTTACTGCTGTGTCTCATCATTTATCTCCCAACAGACCATAAAGAAGAGGCTTGGCTTGTCATCTACTCCTTACTGTCAGTTCTTGCTTGATGCACTCAATGGTGGCCTCCAGTGCTCTCGTCCCACGAGTGGCTTCATCCTCCACTGCCTTCACTGTTTTTAGAAGAGACGTCACATTGGTGACCATGACCTGTGAAACAAGACAGCAAGAAGGAGACTTGCAGTCAAACCAGGAGGTGGAGCTCTCTCTCCTTGGAGGTGAAACACTTTCTTGTACAAAAAAAATCATTGATTTCTACACATTGAATAACAATGTTAGTCAGTCAGGAGCTGAAGGATAAAGATGACAATATGGATGCATTTCAAACAAAACTTTTTACTGCTTGTAATACAGTTTATTTGCTGACTTAGGAAAAGTATTTAAATTTCAAAGACTCATGGTGGCACAGTCTGCTATCCGTGCTGTGTCTGGGAAAGTGTACATTCTTCGGTTTAGGATTAAAGAAACATGATCGGCAGGACTTTGAGGGTGTCCCATTTGGAGGTCACCATATGTTAGAGGAACAGCAACAGTCTGTCAAGAAGAGCACGTACATGGGTGGCCCTAATTCCATTTAGATGAGAAAACATAAAAAACCCTGTGCAACACTTTGAGCTACACGTGGTAGTTGGTGTGATGGTTATGTAAATGAAAAATTATGTGTTTACTGAGGAAGTGAGTGTAAAGTTTTCGAACTAAATCTCACAATTAGAGATGCCTAAAGGTCTGTTACAAATAAAAATAATTTGATCTTGGTACATTCAGTTCAGTGACCACAGTTGCAACAAGGTTACAAGCAAAAGCTCCAATCTGCTGAGTTTGTGCCAGTCCTTAGAAGGACAGTGAGTTAAATTGCTCCGCTCACAGGCAACCGGGATGTCTATAACATCTTCAACATCTGTCCTCGATCAAACACTAATCATACAGTCCTATGTCACCAACTTCAGTCATAGAGATCCAGTTGTAAATTGTTCAAATTGAAATAGCTGCAAATATTGCAAGAGAAGAAGGCTGGCAGGAGATATTTGAAAGGTTGATCTGTCTATTTTAATGCCAACTGTTCCCTTTATGCTTGCTGTTTATTTTGTAGCTCGAAGACTTAAAAACTAGAAACATTTCTTTTTTATTAAACTTGTTACTTAAAAAGTGTATCAAGACTGACACTGCTAATCAATGACTGAAAATCATGTCAGTTTTTGGCCAATTAAAAGTGAAACCATTTAGCAAATACCAATACAATTGACTATTTTCTAAAGAGCCTTGTTCAGATCTGAAAGCAACAGTGTAAAGTAGATTTGGTGGCAAATCAGGACCACATGTAAAAATAGAAGTGGCCCATTAATTTACCTCTTTTGAATTTATATACAGTTTATGCTTCTCATCATTGTATGGTTAGTTTTGTGGCAGGTTTGTGCTTGCAATGTGTCTCCTCAGCTTCAGGAGAAAAACAGTACAGTGGTTTCAATTTTACTGCTGATTTAATCCAGAAACATTTAACTAAACCCTAAAAATAGCAGCGTACATGATGATCTAACAGGTAAGATCAGGCATATTTTGGGTAATTGAAAAACTTTGGCTTTGTGCTCAGTGAACATATCTAAATTTGCAGTCTCATGCATAAACCTGAATGAAGTCTACCTATCATCTTTAACTTTGTAGAATTAATTTTCACTTTTGCATATTGCCCTCTACAAATTCTGCCGGTGGACACGTTTTATATGCATAATACTTGTAATCCTTATAATTATGTCAGTCAAATGATAACTGATAACTGGATTAATAAAATCTCTACAACTTAACTATGCTTTGGTAAACAGCCAAAAGAAGAAAAGCTGATCATATATTTCTGACAAAAATCTACAGCTAGAGCTTTATGTGGTGGTGCCACCTATAGTTATTACCTGTAGGAAGTTTTGTTTATCCAGCACAAGGAAAAGTTTCTCATGAGCTACTTTTTATATAACTGATCTGAACCGTTTAAGCTCCAGCATATCTTAATAGTCATGGAAAATACAAAAACACAGCCCTTCTGCAGTTTCAGCAATGTTGTTATAGACACTTCTCCGCGCAGCACGCCAACCTTCTCTTTCACACAGAAAAACGTAAGCACAATGCATCTCAGTGACGGCTTAGTCCCACTGATATGACAGAAAAAGCAAAGACTCCACACACCCTGATAAGAGCTGTCATATCTTTTGGCAAAAAAAAAGCTTTGCAAAGTGTTACCAGATACATCAAAGAAGATGTAATAATACAAAGAGCGCAGTCTCAGGGAAGGATTTTTATGCCAAAATCAATATACGCAGCTTTAATATCATGACAGTGGTTTGTTTTATTAGGCTTTTCACTTTACCTTGGCTGCACTCTTCAGCTGATACATGGACGGGTCATCAGGTGGTTTGCCGGCAGCACATTTGGTGGCACTGATGAGTTCGGCCAGAGCCTTGGCTACATCCCGCACCGCATTTATGAGAACCACCTGAGGAGATGGAGGTGGAATCAATATGGATCAGTGGTTAGAGTAAAGGCTTATCAGTTGTGCCTTGAGACAGGATTTAGCACTTATCACTCCCAGCTAGTCATGACGCTTTAGACTTAGTGCAGGGCAGAGATAGAGGCATGTGTTTAGGGGAAGAAAATGTGACATGAGATATACACAAAGATGAATGACATTGATTACAGCTAAATCATAATAATTTGATTAAAAAGAATATTGGTTAGACTTTTATTACAGTATGTGTAAATGTACACTTGATTCTTATCACCTGTGTTTCAGGGTCCTCTGAACCCATGCTAGTTGCTCCCAGTTTGACCACTTCAGTCAGCTGAGTGATAGTTTTGGCTGAGGAATGGGCGGCCTGAGCCAGTTTCTCCTGGCTGGACGCAGCCCCTGCAACCAGCAGCTTGGTGTCCTCCACCAGTGTCTTGGCTGTCTTCAAGATGTTTTCCCTGAGGGACGGGACACATTGTGTGACAATCTGCTCCACAGTCATGCTCAAACCCAAACAATATGAAAGGAAGCTGTTTTTTTCCTCTGAACAAAATGCTTCAATGTAAGCACTCTTTAGTTTCCGGTGGAATTTAGCTTTATTGGCAAACCTTTCTCTCCTTCATCAATATGAAAGATGAGCTATCTGTACGGACAAGCACTTTATAAGATACTGGATGAAATCTTACAGCAGCAAAAGCTTAAAAAGAACACATGGAAAATCGTATTGCTATTGTCCCTTTTAAATTTGAACTCATCCCCAGTGAGGCCATTGTACCTGTGATCAGCGAAAGACTCTTCGTTCTCGGGGCTCAGCGTTCCAGCGGAGGCGAACATAATGGTTGTGTCCAGGTCTGCGATGATCCCAGAAACGGCGCTGGCTGCTGTGATACAGGCCTGAGTGCCTTTGTTTCCTGCTTGCAGCGCTGACAGTACCAATGACACCTGGAAAATACGACGCCTTGCATTGGACATACAGAAAGCACCCTCAAGCATGCTGTTTCCAGAGGTGTGAAGTAGTTTATTTTATCTCTGTATTCTTAAAAAGAAGGCTTCACTCTACAAGGGCTTGAAGAGCCAACTTGAGAGTTGTGATTGCAAATTTTTAAAATAGAGGATCTGAAGATTCTGCATTAAAAAGAGCAAACTGGCACTGCAGAGAGAGAGAACTTATTAAAAGTTCTCTGTGGCATTAATCACACTTATTATGTCTCTATTCTTCATTAACAAATAGAAAATTCTGAGAGATTTCTTGCAACAAGTTTCATATATCAAACCACACATGTTATTCCATTTCCAAGTCAAAAGACTTTTTCAATGAGAGAAACTCTGTGAGCAGCATGGCCAGCAGCTGTCAGGGTCACAGAAAAGAGTTGTGGTATTATTGTTAACACCACAATGTGGAGGTGATAAGGCATAGTCTCATGAGTGGTACAATAAATCTGTAAAGCACCAATTATTAGTTCTCATAATAGCGTACATTACAAAAACGGTCATTCAGCTTTAGACAAGCTTCACATTACAGCAAATCCTTGAAGACATGAGAGAGGAAAGCAGACAATATCATGACTAATTAGCAGCCAGGCTTTTAAATACAAAAATACCTGGACAATAAATTCCAACTAAAAAAATACAAAACAAAAATACAAAAAACAAAAAATCATGGTCAACTTGAGGAATTATATTATCTGAGTGTGCTTGGCCTGTTTCAGCTCAGTAAGCGTCTGCAGTCTGTTTTATTACACTTGCATTTTATAGAGCACTGCCTGATTAAACTGAGAGCTCATGTGTCTGTCCGTGTCTCTGAGCTATGAAGCAAGTGCAGTGAAGACAGAGAGAAAAGAAGAAACGGCTTGAGTGGAGAGAAAAACTTAGTTGAGCTGAAATGATATATTTTGAACTGAATGTACAGTAAATACAATCAAAGCTTCCAAACAAGTTTAGCCATTAAAAAAAACCCCTCTGAATTCTCACTGACTACTTAGCAAACTCTGGGCTTTCCTCTCCCGCCTGAGTGTTCATCGGTTTTGTGCTTTTGACCATTGTGACTGGCTTCCTTGTAAATGCAGAATTAGAGTGGGAGAGGTTTAATGAAGGCTCAGAGGAAAAGCCGAATATAAAAAACCCCATCTGTTCATTACAATATATTGAATTACACAAGCTGCACCTGACATGCTTTTTACATTTTTAAATTGCTTTGTAGACATAATACTACTGAGCTGTGCTTGAATTACAGTGTTATTTCATAAAGATGCCAAAGATGACTTAGTGTTGCTCCCAGCTTTCAAACTACAAATGTCAAATTATTACAGTAAAATAAACTTTAAGAAGTCAACAAAATAGTCAGGATATTGTTTCCTGACAACACCGCTTACCTTCTCAGTGACTGCGCGGGCGCACTCGATGAGCTCTCTTTTGGAAAAACTGTCGGTGGGGCTGAGCTGCAGAGCTCCAGCCTTCTGGACCAGATAGATACAGCCATGGCCCAGTTCTTGCACCCGCGTCCTTATCTGGAAAGCAACCTGAAAGCATAAAGCGTCATCAACTTCACTGTATCTATTTTCTTATTTGAAACACTATAAGTGAAAATCGCAATCATCGCCTATCATCTCCTAAACTGACACATGTCTTAGCAGCAGTGGCTAAAAAAGTGATTTTAAGAACCCTCAGAGAGGAAATGCTGGCACTCCACCTTCAGCTTCCAGACTGCAATTCATGGGTGGGTGGTACTTCATTACAAGCATCACTATAGGCTTTTAGACTCATAGAAGAACAATGTCGCTATGGTAACAAACAGGGTTTCCAGCAGCATGTTATACACAGGATATTGATAAGAGCTGTGTGCTTATTAGTGCAATATTTGCATACATTGCTGCCCTCTGGACAACAGAGAAAGCTTCAAGTGAAGAGTGAGTAGGTGCTAAGGGAAAATGGATGCTGGAAGGACGTTTTCTTTTTGATGTCATGTTTTTGGTGCTGTCGTGAGCAAGAAGGATCACATCAAAGTGAAGCACACATTTTCTCTCAACAGTGTGCGAACAGATTCATCCGGAAGCCTTTTGGTGTAAAACGTAGACCTCAGCTGATATTTTAGCGGCATGATGAATCAATATCTTCATTCAGTACGAGTAGTTTTGCCCTCATAATCCCCTATTCTCACCTCCTCTGGCTCTGCAGTGGCTGCGGCGAGGTGTCCTTGGTGTGCAAGCTGTCCGTAGTCCACTGTCACCTGAGAGGCGAGGCCGCCGAGCTCTTCAGGACAGGTTACTGACTTAGTCATCTGGTCCAAAGAGAAGGTACATGAGCAAAGTACGTCATGCCTTCATCAGATGTCCAGACTGATGCTTTTCTAACACTGCTGTCTAATATTTCATGTATGATTGAAAAGAAACCATGGAAAGGCTCACCATCTCCTGGGCAGTGATGGCAATGGCCTTGGAGAACTTCACCATGGTGGTCTGGTAGTCCACAAAAGACCCCTCAGGTTCTGGAGGTGTCCCTTCATCCAACTGTGAAAATTAATTGTTTAGTACACTTACACACAGCTGCCCTTTATCATTCTAAATGAGATACTCTCGTTTATTTATTCATTTTAGAACTTCATGTTCAGTTCCACTTCACAACAAATGCTAATTAAAGCATGAGATTTGAGATTTTTATCAATTGTTTCGGTCCATGAAAATAACTGTTCCATCATTTTTCAAAAACCTGAACTAGCAGCTTAGAAATGACCATTTTTTCACAACATTTTCAGTCCTAACTTTCTGCCTCACTATTTATGAGGGGTTATGGTTACATATGCATCTGCCCCTTCAGTTGATCCATCTACTACTAAAGCCTCATTAGAAATGGTTTGTAGAAGAGAGGCTGACACAAAGTATTTTTCATCAAAGAGAAACAGAGAGAAAAATCTAAGGCCCACCAAATGATGCAAGAACTAAACTGAAAGTGAGTGGCAACAGATTTTACGAAGTGATCAATCCTCTACATTAATGCAGCTTTGGGGTCATTTAGATTTAAAAACTGAGCAAAAGTTTTCTCTAGTCTGGACCCAAAGCTTCAAACTACAGATTTAGATCAGCTTTTAAGAAACCTGGAGAACTTTTTCTCAGGGCTACTACTACTACTACTACTACTACTACTACTACTACTACTACACTACATACTACTACTATTACTAATACATTTTATTTGATAGCACACACTTTACAGTAAAAACAAAAAGGCTAAAAATAGAAACAAGGAAGATACACTAAAAGGCTAAAATAAATTAGAACAACAGGTTAAGAACAGTGGGGATATGATAACAAAATTACAAAATGCTTGTCTAAGAGGCTTCAGGCAGTGTTGAGGAGTAAAGATGGTCATACAGTACTTAAAACTACCTTTTACACAACTCAGAATAGTACAAAATCTTTTTTCCTATTTATATTTACACATGTAAATAAATAACGCATATATTTCTAATTTTCACCTCATAGAGCATTTCTTTTTCTAGAAATAAATGCGTGAGCAGCTTAATGAGAAACACTGTTAAATGCTTTGCAGAATCTATATTTGAAAGGTGCTATATAAGAATGGATAATTAACTTTAACACTGAAATGTTGCAGGACAAAAAAACAACACATGCTGACCACTGGATAGATTAAGATGATAAAGTTACCTACAGTAACATGACTGGTACTGTATATCTTTATGGTCATATGGCAGTTTGTTAACAGATACATGTTTAAGCTGATATGTTGGTCTGCTGGACAGCAGATAAAACAACAACAACAAAAACTACAACAAAAAAAATAAATATTTTTCTCATTTAAAGTAAAGACAATCTTCATCTTAATTTTTTGGATATTATTAAATGTTACTAATAATAGTTACTAATAATAATAGTTCATATATATGAACATTTCAGCTTAAAACATTCCTCACTGCACTGTACTGAATATTTGCGGGTTTTGGCTGAAACACACAAACATCTAATTAATACAGTTTTACCCTGACAGATGGTGGTCTTCCTATACAAGAAACATAATAATGCCATTTATAAATAGATAAGAAGAAGGCAAAACTGGGACATGTTAAAATAAGGTATTGGATAAGCACTTCATATAACAGCCAAGTTATTTTCTTTTTCATAGTATGAGTTTTCACTAATATAGATAATCTCATAAAATATACCCTTTCATACATGAAGAGGGAAGAAATAGACTGCTGACATCTGAGATGAAATGCATCCTGTCTGCATGTGCCGAAAATGGTGAATTATTAACTATGCTGTCACCATGTAGATGTCCTCTTTGTTGGATGAGCGACAGCGAACATTACCAGTGGTCTGTGAATTTAAATCTTGTCAACTACCGGAAAGAATAATAATCACTTACAAGGACACAGACTCAGGAGGCAAACAGCAAAATTACTCTTTCAGAAAAACCTCAGTCTACCTTCAGAAAAATCAAAGAGCAAATAAATTTTTGCCTGAAATCCTGTTCAACCACATGGGAAGACTTTGTCAAACACACACACATACACAGACACCCTTACTCACCCTGCTCATGGACTCAGCGATGGACTCAACCATGCCACCAACCATGCCACCTTCACTTGCAGCCTCATTCAAAGTCACCATGATGTCATCTACAGCCTCTTTCATTAGCTGGGCTGCCTCCGAGATAGCATCGTGGGTGTGGGACGCCTGAGGACGCAAGCAACTGATTAACATCTCCGGGACACTGTCTCGGTTTATCCAGAAGGAAAGACAATAGAGGAGTGCAGCTCTGCAATATCAAAAAAATCATCAGAAGATACTTGAAATTTAAACATAATACATGAAAATTATAAATAAAATTGAGTAAAGTTGTGCAGGCTGAGGCAGTTAAGCAAAACAATAAACCAAAGCAGGACTGAGGTGGTTTGTTTATAAATTATAGCCATTACGAACCATTCTGAATAAAACACAGCTGGCTATAATTTTACTATTTCTTTCTTTTTATGGTACAGGCTTTGCATGGAGGAGGAATTAAACATTAATCACTAAAATCTTGAAATAAATGATCATGCAAAAAGACAGCAATAAAACCCAGGTAGAACTCCTGGGTCTTTTCTTTCTCAATTGAATGAGGACAAATCAAATTTGATTGAAGAACACAGAAGAGAAAAACTTTGCTTTCTCAACAGTAAATAAAAACTTTATTCTCTTTAACCCTTTAATAGACACGGTAAGAAAAAAAATGAAAAGAAAAAAAAATTCTTGTATACAATGTATACAATGAAATTGTATACATTCTCTAAATATTAAAGATAATTCCTTGTAGTTACAGAAAAATCTGCCCTACTAAAAAGCAGAGCGGGTAGTTAAGGGGTTAAATCAAAGACCTTTCCTCAAACACACCTGACTGAATTAATCTTTTAATCCGCTCACTGAAACTACACTTTTCATGCAGGTCAGTCTTGAAATTGTGACCTGTCGGCTGTGACTACATGGGAATTATGACCAACTCAGTACCTTTGGATTTCCTCCGCCTTCCTTGGCAGCATAAAGCATCTGCAGGGCGGACTCAGACAGGGTCTTGGTCTGGTCCAAGATGGTCATCTGCTGCTGGTGGTCTTGCAGCTTTGAGGCCAGGCCCACTGAAGCCACAATGAGTGGATCAAAGTAACTGGCCAGCTGGGTGACCTGGGAGAATGTGATTAGGAAAACAAAAAAAAACAGAGACTGAACCACACAGAAGACAGATACACCAGGATTTTCTTTCTAAATCAAGGAAATCACAGTGAGATATATGGTCAGACCAGCACCTTGTGTCCTAGTTGGGCAGCTTCACCTCGAGCCGCTGTGGAGACAGGATCAATCAGATGACCGATCTCTTGCACAGAGGATGTCAGCTGCTCCTGGAGTGCCTGTTGAGTTACAGCAGCAGAGAATTACATAATAATTCACAACAGGAAATTTACAGATCCCATTAGGTTCTTTCACACAAGCCAGAGCTGATGGTCTACTTGCACTCACTTCCAAAGAGATATCATCTCTGCAGGGCAGGGTCTGCCCAACTGCAGCCAGGGAAGCTTGCTCAATGTCCCGGATACACTTATTAATGTTATCAATGGAGTAATCGCACTCTCTTTGTCCTGGTGCCTTGTCCCTGTCACCAGGAAAATGAAAAATACAAACATATTTTTGTATTGTTGTGCAAATGTGGTAAAAAATGATGTGGTAGAAAACAAAATTATCAAGTCATTTAAAATGACTGGTATGCATTTTGAAAATTTGTTTTTGGTTTACTATTGAAAAAAGAATTGTCATATCTACACACCAAAAAATACAAGAAGCATCAGAAAAATGGATGGAGCACCCACAGCTCTAACCCAAGAGTTAAAACAAATCCCCAACCCAGCTTGTAGTGTCACACAAGCTTACTCATTAACACGCTTGTTTAATCTGTAATCTAGCTTCTCTTGCCAGGAGCGGCGACTTCCTGGAGTTGTATCATAATTAAGAGGTTACCAGGCAACCGCCTCCTGACTTGCTAATCATACTCAGCATTGGAGAGATCGGAGCGCCACATTTCTAATTTGACAGTCATGTGAGAAGATATTCCCCAAATGCTGATCTATTCTTTCTAAAAGGGTTAAATTTATTGTGTTGCATTTTATGTTTTAGCACCTATGGGAATCATATTTTACTGATGACAAAGCCAAGTGGAGCTCCATGGAGTGAAACGTGCCCCACTCTCTAGTCTCACCACCACATCACTGCTCTATAGCGTTAACTGATCTATTCCAAAGCAGTGGGGGATCTCAGTATCTGTAAAGTAAAGATGCATTTTACTGCTTAGCTGCACAGACATCAGATAACACACCTTCCAGTTTCATAAACAATTTTACCCCCAACTCTGAGCACACCTGTAAACACTGTGGTTCAGGATAATGTTGCAGAGACAAATGTGATTGGGAGCAGTGTTTAGACAAACCTAATTGAGGTGATGAGGCTCTTGATGGAGTCAGAAACAGTCCTGGAGTGACCGGCTAGAATCGACCAAGTTGGAGGGTCTTTAGGGTTGAGGACCAGCGAGCGAGCGGTTTCTATGAGGTAAGTGGAGCTATCGAGCATGGAGCGGGCTGAACGCACAATCGGCTCCTGGGCTGCTGAGCCCTGGGGAAATGAGAAGATTAGTGTAGGAGAGACAACAGGCCTGGTAGCAGCTGAACAGTCAGGAGTTATCCATATTGGTCTGACTGAGTTGTTAATATTCTCTGACTACCTTTGAGAGATCAAAGGTGCAGTCAAAGGAGGGGATGAGATTGGGAAGGCAGCTTTACACAGATGTTGAAAGAAACACCTTTAGTCTTTATGATATGAGCCAAAACCTCTCTTGACAATTAGATTAACAAGCTAAAGATTAGAGCAGATGTGCTGAGAGAAAGGGCTGTTAAACACTGCATTCCAACAGATTACCACCATAAAGCTTTAAGAGGACTGTGCTGTTCTGCTTAGACTGGAAATTAAAAATCCACCTTAAAACCAGTCTTATATTTATAAAGGGGAAGAAAAGACTAGATCTCATTCTGAGTCTATTTAATATGAGTACAAAAAAAAGGTCAAACATTTGTCCAAAAAGCAGCTTCAAGATCCAATGTGAGAGGAGAAAAAAAATCGGACATTTTAATGAGATCAGATGATCTCATTAAAATTTAGTTTAGTTTTATCTGGACAACTGTTGGCAACTGGTAGGAATTACATAAAATACATATCAAGAACATGTCACATTACAAACCGCCATTAAAACAAATAAATACCTCATTACTGATCTGAGCTGGGATGCTTGCAAACTCAGGATTGTTGGCAAAGGTTGACAGGTTTTCTACAGCCTCGAGAAGTGGAGTTGTAGCAACACGGCACCTGTTTCTGTTCTCCTCCGAAAAATCCCCATCTACAGCCTGAAATAAGACAAAATCACAAGAATGAATATTTGTCCGCTTTGGGCTTTCTGTTGGAAATTAATGTATGATACATACACATCTGCAACTTCTCACTTGGTGAAAAAGAGTTTTGTAACAAATTTACACTCAACGTTTTGATCAGTTGGTGAGTTGACCTTGATGGTTTTGACGAGGTTGGCGGTGGTGTTGGCCACCTCTTTGGCTGACTGGACAAACTGCCTCCTAGCCACAGGATTGGAGGTTTTAGATGAAGCTAGGCGGCAGGCGTTACAGAGAGCCGAGGTGTGTTTGGCTACAATTGTTGCTGCAGACAAGACCTTGTGGAAAAGAAGACATACAAGAAACATCAAGAGGAACAAGAACAGTTGAGCCAGGTCTTTAACAGGGCTAAGGTAAGTGTAGTTCGACTTTAGGTAAAATCTATAATCCACATTTTCCAGCAGAGCACTGCTTTCATACGCTCTAATCAATTTTATTTTGTTCACTCTGATCTGCCAGTGGTTTTGATGCTTTGGAAGATTGCTGTGCAAAGACATTTCTCTTTAAAGTCCCACTCACACTGGAGGGGAAAAATAAGTCATCCATCTACATTGACTTTGCATTGTGTGAATGCGCCTCCTGCACACAAAACCAAGGATCCAGATCTTTGTCTGCTTGCAAAAATATACCAAAATGTCTTCATTTTGATAGGATACCTTGCCAACAGGGTAAATAACCCAGAGCTGAGCCTTTTAAAGATGCTGCACCAAGAAACTGAGCCGTTAGAAAGATAGAGGTGGATACACAATATGTACGCTGTCAGCAAGTAGGATGGAAAAGCTGTGGGACTATTTTTATGTATGCTTGCAGAAAGTAGTAAAATATCCAATCATCAATCGTACCAAGGTTAAGCTACACTGTTTTGACATTAATGACATTCATATGTTACTAAATGTCTTGGGTAGTCTAAGAGCTTACAGACTTTTTCTCGGACATCAGATGTATTCTTATACCTAACTATAGAACTACCCTAAGTGTTTTAAAATTTGCTTGCATGTTATGGAAGTGATTATTTTTTGGTTTATTGCAGAAAAGATGCTCAGTGCCCAAAGTGTAAATTATAGTTTTATGTGCAATCTCCACTTACCAGGGAATCATTTTGTAGAGTTTTGCTGTTAGTGATCTATTTTCTTACCTGTGAAGGGCTACTGGCTGGGTCCACTAAATTCTGACAAGCCATCTGTATAGCTTGGTGGGCCCGCGCAAACTGAATGGGATCCACCAGCCCTTCGTGACCTGACTGGCTATTTGGATCAGAAACACCGACGAGATAAGAAGCCTGGAGAGTAGAGCACAATAACAGAGTTAACTTGTGGAGTAATATATGTACTAACTTAGTCTACAGACTCTGGCCCAAATAAGTGGATCTAAAATTAATAGACAGTTTCACATATAAATTCAATTTGCACACACAATGAAAAACAGAGGAGATTTTGAAGAGTGGAAAAGCAAGCTGCCCTTTTCTTGAAAAGACATCAGAATCTCACAGGGTGATGGAGATTTTACAGCTTTAAAGGTGGAAGTCTATAAAGCGTCCAATGAAACCTGGCTCACCTTACCTTGTTATAGCTTCCAGTGAAAAGCATCCTGGCAGACACTAAATGCCATTTATGAGACGTTTCAAACCTGTCAAGATGTATGAATTTTCCTTCTTGTAACGTTTAGAAAGCCATGGCAGCCATAAGAAAAGACTGAGTTTTTAAACGTAATATGATAAATTCTGAAAGAATTATTAAAAGACAGTAAACAGAAAAGATGTGTTAAAGAAAATCTGAGATAACAGCAGATGTAGGGTAAACCAGAGTATCTCACCTGTCCTGCAGCCTCTGTCAGCCCACACAAAGCTTTGGATGCCAAACTCACACTCTCCCCAAAGGCTAGCACATCCCCTGTCTTACAGTGCTGAGAAATGCCCGCCATCGACTCTCCCAGGACCTGAGGGGGGGCATGGAAATGGTGAAATTTGTATGAATTAGTTCTTCGACTGCCTGATGTATAAAACACCTAAGACAGTAACAGTATGCAGTCGACTGAATTCTAAAACCTGTACCTTTGAGTTCTCCATAACACTCTCAATGCAGTCGAAGTAGGAGAGTTCGTTCACAGGCTCGTTGGGGTTTTCCAGGAGACCTCTAACAGCCTGCATGCGAATGGAAAAGGTAATGACCTATGATACCATGTAAATTTATCAGCCACTTAACTCTGATATTTATTGCATTCAGTCAAAATGAAGCCGACTGGGATATGTTGCCGTGTGCAATGAAAGCATGTGTGAGAGGGACACGAGTGAAAATAAACTACTCGCTTGAAAAAACCTAAAAATAACAAAAACCCAGTGCAAAAAGGATGCAAACTCCCAGAAAATAACAGGCCTACATCTGTGTATGATGAAGTGCATGTGAGGACATTTACCTCCAACTCCCTTAAGGCGTTGTCACACTCCTTTTGTCCTGCTGCTTGCTGGGTGCAGAGTGTTATCAGCTGGTTAATACTCTCTGTCACCGCCCTGAAACACACAGGCAGCCACACAAGCCTCTTTAGCTCTCACATGTGTCCTCTGCATGCAGGCACAGGCTGGCTTCTCTCATAAATGCTTTTAGCAAGCATGTCAATGATGGCTTCTCACTGTGCTTGGATAACATGGTGCGCAGAACTGTCGAGATTGTCTTGAGTTTGTGTTCAGCCTTGCTGAGCACAGACAAGCTCAAGCCAAAGCTTCCATCTTCCTAATTAGACAGAGAGAACTCAGTCAGGCCTAAAGCCCTGCGGGACCAGCTGCTTGGCTTCATCCCACTAAAGGGAGGATACATACTTCCTTTAGAGATGCCGAGCAGACACATTGTAGGAGTGGCATAGAGATGCAGTGAGAAAATGTTTTCTGCATCCATTTAACCTTGCTTATCAGGATCTGGATTCATATTTTGCAATGAATAGCATGAGCAAACAGAGTACAGTAATCATCAAAACAATACATAATAGTTGTCATATGCATCTTATTGCACCTTGCTGCCACAGCCAGAAGATTCTTCGCATTGGCAGCACCTGGATCCACAGACAGAGACTTGGCAGCCAGTAGCAGCTTACTGGACGCCATGGAGATGTTCTTCAGGTTACCAATGACTTGGATTTGGTCCTCCTTGCTCTGAACACACAGAGACCAAAAATCATTAAATAAATAAACTGATTATGTGCGATGGAAAAAAGTTTTCG
Source organism: Craterocephalus amniculus (assembly GCA_036024015.1). Classification (NCBI taxonomy): domain Eukaryota; kingdom Metazoa; phylum Chordata; class Actinopteri; order Atheriniformes; family Atherinidae; genus Craterocephalus; species Craterocephalus amniculus. Next base: position 327 of record JAVQJG010003897.1, on the reverse strand, counting down.
GACAACCCCGTGCATTTGGGAAATATCTATTCCAATCCAGTCCATTTTCTCTAAGCACTCTTAAAACAAGAGCCTTGTACCAAAGTGCAGTACAATATAAGCAAGATATGAACTGAATGCACACAAAAGAATAAAAGAACAATAAAATAATAAATGCATATTCAAATTATATGTTCAAAACAGTGCATTAAGAGTCACTCTTCGGTCTTTAAATGCAATTTATTGTGTGCAGTCACAGCAAAAATACTTAACACAACCTGAAAAAAGCTATTAACATTTTCTAAATTGGAAAATAATTGTGATTGTGTACATTTCTAAAGGTGTCTG
>JAVQJG010003893.1:0-17786 GCA_036024015.1 Craterocephalus amniculus | reverse complement strand
GATCCCCCCGGATGAGTTGGCTGATGTGGCCGTGGAGAGGGAAGTCTGGGCTTCCCTGCTTAGGCTGCTGCCCCCGCGACCCGACCCCGGATAAGCGGAAGAGGACGGTACGGTACGTTGACATTTCAGACTCATCGTCAGATTAGTGTGTAATCATCAGTCACAGGGAAGAACAAGAACGCAGTAGACTGACTTAATGGGCTGGCGGTGATAGTTAATGAGACTTCACGCCACCACAGGAACTTCTTTAATACTGTGGTTCATTCAAGTAAAACCCAAAAAATGTTCTGATTAGAAATGTTTACCTATGCAGGCCTCATAACATTATATAACATTATTTTTCTGACTTCAAGCCTAATTTGGGAAACCAAATCAGGAAGCATCTACATTAAAAGAAATCACAAAGATGATATGTGTCCCAAATATCCTTCATTTCTTCTTGCAGTGTCCCAGTGCCAAAGATTTCTTAGGAAGTGGAAATCGCCCTTTCCTTTCTTTTAGACAAACTCAGTGATTCATTTAAATTTTCTCTTCAGGTGAACTCACGTATATATGGCTCTCAATAACCTCCACATTTTCTCCTGGGATGGAAGTGATGTTTGGATTTGTCCTGGCTCTCCCAAAATTCTACAGTCTTCTTTTTTTTTTTTAGCCATCACAAAACAAACTTTCTCCTAGGACTTGTCCTGATCCACATCTGGACATTTAGCATTGTTGTGGTTCTCCAGCTGCCTCCGCACCTGACTACTGGAAGGATTGGCGGAAAAGGTCTCGGTATGTCCAGATGTGGGTGGAGAAGTTGTGTAGACTGTGAGATTGTTTACATAGAGTTGAGATGATTCTGAAGTGGTAGCTGAGCTGACTTCTATAAGTCTACTCTCTCTTCTTATGGTTATCTTTATAATCCCCAACCACAAACCCTGACACATTTAATGTACTAAAAAAGTCAATTTATCCTACCACTGAATTTTATTTACCGCAAGACAGATAATGCAAAGATATATTTTGCAATAACCCTAACCCTAAACCTACAGATTTGTAGATTTACCACATTCTATTTATGAAATTACTCACCTCCATACTGAAAACACTAACTAAACACAAACCTAACATAAACCTAGCCTTAGCATAACCATAATTTAAACTCACCAAGAAGTTACCGTAATCCTAACCTGGCAAACCTAAATATAATTTGAAAATTCATCACCTGGAATATGACTAGAAATTAGCTCATTGTGGAAGCGTCTTACAATGTAGAGAAAGAATGTCTGTATACCGTGACCAGCGAGACATCTGGGCTGTGGGATGACCTACCCAGCCCCTTAAATCTGAACCCAGACACACTGTCAGTCACCTTAGCACTGTGCATACAGTGACATCCTGTAGAACAAACACTGTCCCCTCTTGCTTCTTTAAAGGCGTGAATAATACATATTTCAAAAGATTTACTACAGAAAATATGTCATACTGTATGTAACCGCGGCTAACCAGCTGATATTTGTGAAATGCCATGTTTGCTGATGTTCATCTTAATACACAGAGAGAATGCTAGGCATGCAGCTAAATTCAGCAAAGGCCAAGCTGGAAAATGTGGAAAGTTGAGCACCGGCAGAAGCATGGCAGGTTTATTTGTATAGCCCGTTTCATGTACATGACAATTCATGGTGCTTTACATACAAACAGAAGAATTGAAACAGAAGTAAAATCACATATTAGAAAAATAAATAAAGAAGAAACCCGCAGAGAAGAGGGAAAAAAATCACTCATCATAAAAGGCTGCAAATAGAAACGTTTTTAACCCTGATTTTAAATCTGCTGACAGTTTCAGCAGACCTGCGGCTTTTTGGGAGTTTGTTCCCCATGTGAGGAGCATAAACACTGAATGCTGCCTCTCCGTGTTTAGTTTGTTCAGGGATGTTTTTTTTTTTAATTCCCTGAGCAACTGGACTCAGTGTGGAGGACCTTGTCATGTGACCTGTTTTCACAGCCCAACAGTGGATAGTGGAGCATGTTAGGAGTAGGGATAAATAGATTCAAGCCCACAAAGGGCCCTTCATTCTGAGTCACAGCAATTCAGACACCTACAACCCTATGACCTCAAATATGAGACAAATATTTTACACAGTAAAAGCAGCTGGGAATCAGCAGTCTTCCATGGTGTAAGGTCAGTTTAGAGATGTGTGTATGAGATTTTTATGATTTTGTTTTCCATGAGCATTTTTTTCTGTGATCCACTATGAAAACGGTGACATGTGATCCATACAGGAAGCAGCAGAACATCAGTATTTAAAACAACATGATGAACCCGATTATTGTTATGTTTGTTTCATTGAAGCCACATTTGGTAAGAATTGCATATGGCTGAATATCTGGGGAGCATCCTCTGAAATAGAGGAGGTAATGGTCACATGGAGCATCATATTCAGGTTTACATGGTATTACATTTGTCAGTATCTGTTCCAAGAGGGAAAGGTTTTGCTTTTGCTTTCACTACTGTATGTAGACTTTTCTCCCTGCAGCAAAGGTTTTCTCCAAGAATTAAATTGCTTCCAACTGTGAGTCCTTGTGTGAATTGATTAGGGTTAACCAAAGAGTCTCAAAGCTCTGGCTGTTGCCATGGTAGTCAGCATCCAAATCAGTGCTGGAATGCTTCATTTCTTTTCTCTCTCTCTCTTCATTGACCAAGCCACAGAAAATCCTGCATGATTCTTTTGCTGAATACTGCCATTAGGTACTTTATAGTAAAGTTTTAGTCATCCTTTGGAACTGTGGTTTGGATGTTAACTAATTGTGAAGCTAATTTATTGGCTATGTAATTTTAAAATCTGGTTGATGCTTCAAAAATATGCACATTTTAAAATGTGATAACAGTCTATAGAGTAGTCTAATCTTTCCATAAACTCCTCTCAGATACTGGCTGTACATTAAGAACTGGCTAAATTAATAAGTAACATAACGTAAAAATGGGAAAAAGGAAAGTAAAACACTTAAAACATATACTTTCGTTCCGGTTTCATTCGTTCAGCATGTTTAACTACACAAATTTCAACATTTTACAGAGCATTTCAATAACTACAGTAACTACAACGTGCATGAATAATTTCAGGTCAAACTCTCCTCAACTATCACAACTGAAGTCCTAAATTTCTCGGTACCACTGGTGACAAAGTTGTTTAAACCAAAATCGTTGTAATTCCCCATAAATTACTACTTGTTGAGGTTTTGGTTGAATCTCACACAACTCACATGAGGAAAAAGAAGTAATTCCATCCATAATGCAAGTTTTTCTCTTTTCTCTTTTCTTTTCCCCAACTCACCTGCCACCCTGGAATCATTGCCGGGTTTATAAAAATTAAGGACATTTGTTTAACAATAAATATCAAAGTAATTTCCTTGTTCGCTGTTCCCATGTTCGAAAATGCCCAATAAACCCACATGAGAAGGAAGAAGAGAAACAAACAGATTGTAAAGTTAGTACCTATTGTAAAGTGAGAATAGTATTCAGTTCATTTTAGCCAGGCAGGAACCTTTACCACCACCTTCTAATGTGCAGAGCTTAGTTTATTTGAAATATGCCACATTTTGTCTCAAAATTACTTGACGGTTGGTGAAAATCAGCATTTGGGATTTACGGAGCTCTAGAAATAAAGGGATGGTGTTTTCCCATGAAACACTGAAGACATCTAATTATGAAAAGTGGATTTTATAAACGGACAGCAAAATTGTTTAGATGCAAACTGGAACTACAATAATATATCACATTTTATTGCTTGTGTTAATGCAGATGACACAATAAGGCCTCCTGCATAACTGTAAACTTTTTCTTTTACCCTTTTTACTAAAATAGTAAAATGACGTTTAAAGATGTATACCCCCCCCCAAAGTGGGCACTTGGCAGCCTGTTACAGAAGCCTAAGCTATGATTGTTTCCATGTCTGTGTGTAGGTGGGCTCATCCATTCAGAAGAGCAGAGAACGATTATCTCTGCATCTGCATGTCAACTCCCTGACAGCCTTAGTTGCTACTTATCAGGACTGGCAAGCCTGGAGCACACACACACACACACACCCACTCTCACTGTCTCACACAAATTCCTGTCACATCAAGCCATGCCTGAATTTTCTTTAAAATCTAAGTTACCATATTATGATGTGCAGGCGCCATAATACTAAGAGGGAGGTATTATCTTAAGCTTAATAAAATGCCATTTATTTTAAGAAATTAGATATTTCCAAGTAGAAGTTTTTAGGGGATGGACACACTGATTTGTCCAAACTGTGGTAGGGATTTTATTTATGCAAAAGATGTAAAAATGTGTAATTTATCATGCAAGTGGGTACAAACGACTAAACACCAGTTCCAGTTGTGCTCCTCCCTTGGTTGAATCTGCAGTAGCTTCTATGACGAATGACTTTCATCTGACCTACTTTCAAATGAGCTGCAGTATGTCTCACAGGAAGGTAGTCCTAGTCTATACATGAAAGTAAAAATCATCAAATGGAGGCATTTACAAGAAATTACGACAGGCAAGTCTGCTCATGTCCCGATACGTAAATAAACAGAGAGAGAGAGAGAGAGAAATAACAGTGTATTCATACGATCATAATTAACTCCAGAAAGCAAGGAGGGGGCGTGTTCAGCTCCTACTGTACACTCGGCCCTCTAACACCATTCAGTCACAAGTCTGACCGAACAGAGCTGCGATCAGGGCCTCTGGTTTACTGAACAGGAGGTTTTCTGTGCGAACTAACACTTTTTTCCATTCGCAAATCTTAATTTTCCCCACGTTAGGAATATTTTGTTCCACTTTTTACGCATGGCATCATCGCTGACATCCCTGGACTGACAGACGCGCTCGAGCTCAGGACGCAAAGTCAGTTTGGAAAACGCCTTACAAGCTCATTTAAGGTAATGTAACGTTATTTGTTGGATAACCTAACTGCGTTATTAACAGTCTTCTGGTAGAAAACAGCTTCAATAAAAAGTTAACTCTAGTTTATTCGCTTGCGCGGTTGGATGTTTGAGGTGAGATGTTTGTTTTCCTTCTTTTTATCCTCATAATCCAAGTCATGGGTCTGTAGCTGGCTGGGGAATGTCAGGCTCCCGGGAAGTAGACGCGCCACTGGCCTATTGGCAAGTGCCAGTGTATACATTGGTGGAATTCTGTGGGGGCGGCTGGACGGACATCTTCATTAATTACTGCTTCTAATGGAAAAAACGTGAAGTGGTTGTGTCCAAAACTGCGAGAAAAGTACTTTTCTTGTAGAATATCTGAAGTTTTTGGGTTTTTTTTTTTTGTTTAGATTAAAAGCTGAATTTGCTTTAGCATGAACATGAATACACTCTGAAATGATCCACACGCCTTGTGATGCAGCTGAAATCTGCACTTTACAAACTAATTTAACCATCTGTCAAGTTCAAATCATTCCTGCATGTTTTATGGGATTCCTTTTATCCTTCTTGTTTCCATTTTTCAGATCACACTAACCACAAGAAACATTAAAAAAGAATGAAAGTTTAGGGTTAGGGGAAGGTCTGCACAGACATTACTATAACTATGAATAATTGATCCAAAATGACTCAACATAGTGAAACCATGTGATGTCATGGGGTTTGTTTTACTCTTGTAAGAAGGAGGTAGCTTTCTCGATTCCATCCGCGCCCCCATCCCTGCACACTCAGCTGCAAATTTCGTCCCTGCTCTCTCTTCGATGCCACCAGTAAATCCTGTTTACTGGCCGACCTATTAGAATATTCATAGAATGAAATATGAGCTTATGGAAGTAGTTGGCAGTGTGTGTGTGTGTGTGTGTGTGTGTGTGTGCGTGTGTGTGTATGTGTGTGTGTGGGTGTGTGTGTGTGTGCGTGTGTGTGTATGTGTGTGTGTGTGTGTGTGTGTGCGTGTGTGTGTGTGTGTGTGGGTGTGTGTGTGGGTGTGTGCGTGTGTGTGTATGTGTGTGTGTGTGTTTCATGTGTCTGTTCGGGGTCACGTTAATCCACAAGGGTCAACACATTGGGTGCATGCTTCCTCTGTCCTGGTGAGTCACTACATGCGATTTGACACCAAACACTGTCAGGGATTCTCAGTCTTAAATTAACTTTATCAAGAGGGGAAAACTGGGGAGAATACCAAGTGGAAATCACCCATCTGTGTTTAGGAGATAATAATAAAAAAAACATATCAAGGTTGTGGTCTAAAAAAGTTTTTCTTCTTTAGATACTCATCGACTGCTGAGGCCATGTTTTCCAAGGCCACCGCCGAGTTTGTCCGTCAGGTTGACCCCGATGGAAGCCTTATCCACGTGTCCCGGGTAAACGACTCCCAGAAACTTGCTCCCATGGCGCTTGTTGTCAAGCGCAACCGCATCTGGGCCTGGCAGAGGCCCAAATACCAGCCGACGGATTTCACCCTCAGCGACTTGCTGCTTGGTGACAGCGGGCTCCATCCCGGTATGCAGGAGTCCACTGACTCTTAATGAACTGCTTTGTCTGTGATGCATTTCTGACACGCTTCCATTCATTGTTTTGGCTTTCTCAGGAGTGTCCGAGGCAGAATTCCTGACCTATAAGGGGGTATACGGCGACGATCAGTCTGGGTCGCTGGACACAGAAGCTGCACATGTAAGCGTTGGAGTGGAGGGACGGGGAACATCCAAGCTCCAGTCGTCTTTCGGCAAACTGAAGAAAGAGGAACTGGACGTAAAGAAGCTGCTGAAAGACTCCTACGACAGGTGTTTAATCCTTTTTTATGGAGTTTGCAAACAAAGCAGAGGCAGGGTGAGAAGTTCATTAATAATGCATCACCGGTTAACACCTTGCAGCATTAATGGTGTGATGTTTCACTCTACTGAATGACTCCCTGTGCTTTTAGATGGTCTCATCAGTGCAAATAGGAGAGCGCAGACTTGAGCATCTCTTTCTTTTGCACCAGGTTAGTAGACATGCAGCATGTGCTGGTGCAGCAGCTGGAGAAGCGGGCTGAAGTGCTGGCAGTGGTGAAGGAGAGGATCCTCACCACCAGCTCCTGCGCCGTCACTCTGACAAAAAAGCAGCAGTGCACCTTCCAGGGGGCGCTGGGTCTGCTGGGCCTGCTGGGGAGCTCTGTCAAGGTGCGATCATATTTAAAGGAGAATTTCTTTTTTTTTTTTTTTAACCTGGGGTCTAGTTTCATCGTTCCTTTCATACATGTGAGTGATGGAGAAAGGAATTTTCAAGATAGCTCCAGTATTTAGCCGGGCAACTGCTCCCACATCTAAGTTCGCCCTAAAAACGTTGTTTTTTTCCACTCTGAAGTGCTCTGATAGTCTCAGCGAGTGTCCGACACCGTACTAGAGAGGAGAAATAAACGAAAGTATCTGTATCTGAAATCAGGCGATGACTAGCGTCAAAACAGCGGTGGGAGATTCCACTGCCTGACACCAAAACATAGCAATCGCCAGGCAATACAGATACTTTCGTTCATTTCTCCTCTCTAGTACATTGTCGGACACTTGTTGAGACTACCAGAACACTTCAGTGTGGAAAAAAAAATCACATTTTTAGGGCGAACTTACGTGAAAGCAGTTGCCTTATCCTTATCATTAGCTGTGCTGCTAGCTGCCTGCCCGGCTAAATACTGGAGCTATTTGGGAAACTCCTTTCTCCATCACTGACATGTATGAGAGGAAAGATGAAAACAGACCCCCAGGTTAAAAAAAGTGAAATTCTCCTTTAACATAAAATATCCCATATAGGTAACACATAATACATAAACAGCATTAAAATGTGCTTGTGTGTTTATTGTCAGGTGTGTGTGAAGGATGTCAACAACATGGAGATGAACAGTGACGTTTCCCTGGAGATTCCCGCTGGTACAGTCATTGCTTACAGTATACTGGAGTTGGAGATAAAGAAAAATGGGCACTATGGTGAGTGTGTGTGTTTATTCCAAGCTGCGGTGGTAGTAGTGGTTAAAAGCAAATGTCTGGAAGAGAAAGTGAAACTCCAACATCACTTTTTTGTTATGTTTTGCTCCACCTGGCCATGTGTGCAAACAGAAACACCAATATTTTGTAATATCTCATCCCAGATATCTGGGTTTTTTCTCTTTGACATCATTGTGAATTTCTCAGTTTTTGTGTGTGTTTGTGTTTCTGTAACTAACCAGCTGTAAGAATAGTGCTTAGCTGTATCTTATTTCATAATTATGCCTTGTCTGACCTTCTTCTCATCAGTTTGGGTTTTTTTTTCTGCAACAAATATTGGACTGGTTATCTATCCAGGGTGTACAGGTCTGCTTCTCGCTCGCAAGCAGCTGCAGGCTTCAGCTTCCACTGTGACCCTGATTTTGACAAAGGGAGTATAGAAATGAGATAAATGGAAATATTACACTTTTGTTATCTTTAACAAAAAAAAAGAACAAGTAAAAAGAAGTATTTGAACTGGATTGTACTATGAAAGGAACAAAAGATTTTCTCCTAGTCAACAAGCGCAAAACATACAACAGTAAAAGCACGACGGAATATTACTATAATGATAGAAAACAAATAGAATTTCAAGAAGTAAGGACTTTGCGAAATTTGAAAGCTACTGCAGCTTTTTCTGTTTTATTTTGTTTTGACAAAACCAAATGACAGAAAACGAAAATACTTTGGCCCTTTGGATGAATCCTCCAACAGTAAGTTGTAAAACTGTGCAGCAAATAGAGAAGTTCAGCTGACGGCTGAGCCACTTAGTAAGCATTTACTTCATCATTTTTTAACATTTCAACCACTGTTTTGTTTGCTTATCTTTGCACTGATATATATGACGATGTTCGTGTTTTCAGATATATGCCTGGGGCCCGGCACAATTGGAGGCTTTGAGGAGGACTCTGCCTGGACGTCCGGTTCGCCCGATCATTCGTTTACTACAGTGGACGGCAAGATCAACGGACACACGATTCAAGAGGAAGTATCACAGGGTGCGCTCCATAACAGTTCGTCCATGCATTTATTTGCCCTGCTTCTCATTCGTTTAGAGAGAAAGAGCTTACAGGTGCTCACTATCATGAGGAAGTGAAAGATTGTATTGAAATGCTGGAATTGAAGAAAGTTCCCTTTCCTTTTAAATACACATCACTGTGGATTCTTTCATGTATCCATACAGTGTTTTTTTTAATGAATGATCCTCTGTTGCATCAGCTGGGACTTAGAAGGAAGATAAAGTCATATCAGTACAAACAATAATGTAATAAACTTGTATCTTGTAGGATTGCAGGAGATGGAGCTTTCTCCTCTGGCTGAGCTCCCTCTCTCAACTCGATACTCATTATTACAGAAGCTTCAGGAGACCCTGAGGGATAGACCAACTCTGTCATATCTGCAGTCTATGGTATGGATGTTTTTTTCAATAACTTCCATAAGTGATGCTTGGATTATTGTGCAACAAGTACGATTCCTGAATCAGCACATTGCGTCTCCTTTAAAATCTTTAGATTGCGGTAAAAATCTGCGATTCTTGTAAATGAATCTTCTGTTTCCTTCCTCTTTTTTATTTTTAATTTTTTTTATTGTCCTTACTTTTCGGACCAGCTTGACAAGTTGTGCAGACAGGAAACAGCGGATACAGACTTCACTGAAGAGCTGCCAGAGACTCTAAGAAATAATGTCACCCTAGAGCCGCTGGACTCTGACTGTCTCACTAAAAATAGCCAGAAAAGCGTTCCTGCATACCTGAAGGCAACTTACCTGCTTGTCAGTGCCATGGAAGGTAAGAGGAAACTCTTTTAAAAAATCACATTTTGTATTATTATTTATTTCTTTATGAGCTTTATGTCCTTTTTCTAATTTGTGCAGAGTTGCCAGATGAAACTTTGATTTTTCTAAGCGAGAGCCAACCGGATTTTCTGGAAGCCTTGGACAAACTGGTTGGTTAACTTATTTTTTTTGTTATAAGTTATCATAAATTGCACCTCACGGTGTACAAAAAAAACTTTAGTTCCTTGGTCTGCATTTTTGACTAGCCACTAAGCTCATCTCAAACCAGCTAAAGCTTCATGCTCAGGATATTAGATTATATTAAAAGGGATGTATTCAAAATGCATCCAAGTATTTTATTATTTACAACAGCTATGTTTCTATCTCATCAGATGAGGAGGTTAAAGGAGAGCAGCAAGCCTGTCTCCATCCACTTTCTACCCATGTCGCTGCAGGACAACCAGTCCTTCCAGCAGGCGGAGCAGCTGCTTGGCTCCGTCAGTGTGTCGCTGAGAAGAGAGGCGGAGCAGTTGTGGATGGAGACTGGAAATGATGCGGGAGCTCTCCCACTGGTCCTCAGTCTCGGCCTACGTGGGCTGTCATTGCTTTGCATTGGGCTGTAGTGCTCATAAGATCTGCATGGATTACTCTGTTTTTATCTTTCTTTCTTGTAAATGTTCTTGTAAGCTCATTGTAGTCCCTTGCAAGACTTTTTCATACAGTTGTTGGTTTATTATTGGTTATAATGTTTTTTTAAACAAATATTTTCATATTTTACAAATACTGCATATTTTTATTTCTTTTTAAAGATATTTTTATCTGTGAAAAAAAACAACTATTGGTTGAAGTAAAAGTTACTCATTTTCTCATCTAATATAAAACTTCAGCTCAATCTGGAGTTTTTTTATCCTAATGAAAACAAGGATTTTACCTTTTATCTCACAGTGTTTTTGCCACGCTGATCAGTGAGAAATGTTTACTTGTTCCCGATATGAAGGCTGTTTAATTGAGAAGAATTTGTTGAAGTATATGAACAGAGAAGCTTTATTCATTTACACATTAAGCTGAAAGCTTTGTTGCATGCTTATTTTTTGCCCAAACTCAATAGACAGATTAGCTATACATTTTATAGATGTATGATTGTCAAGGTATTTGATATTTCCTGACATGCTTGGATTAGTTGGAACAGTTTCACAGTGTACAATCACAGTCTTGTTCAATATACTGATTATATTTGTATTTATACATTATATGAGGTTGTGCCTGCCAAATCAATAGATAATATGTTTAATTTACTGTGAGAAAAAACACTTAACATTTTATTTCGTTTCTTTCTTTTGGGAAGTGTAACTGTGTTTAATCCTTTTTCACCAAAGATGAAGCTTTATTTCATGTTGAATTAATATTGTTTCCAAAAATGAAGAAAGACTATGCAAAATGAGAAACAGTGCTAATTTTTTCAAAGGTTTCAAAGGTTGGAGGAAAAAAAGTAAATGTTTATAGAATTTTTTTAAATTAACTGTTTGGAATCACAAACAGCTTATGGTACATTTATCAGGATTTATGTGGTGCATAAGATCATGCAATTGAGCACAGTTGGGGGTTTCTTTCAGCTGCCAGAATATTTTATCAGTGTTTTGTCAGGATGAATGATGATGCTGCATGTCAAAAAGAATTCAGAGACACAGGAACTTTTTTTTCTTACTGCTACTTTAACTTTCAATATGCTATCCACCCAGTCTCTGTTTGGCTGCTCTTCCTGCTCCAACATACTCACTGTATACCACATTATGCCATTAAACTTGATGAAACCATTTCTCAGTGTTTTCTGACCATAAATGATGCATATGCTCAAAACATTTATCGCACATTACTTTATAGCGTATTACTGATTATTGCCATAACTAATGAGATAATCATTACGGTAATATGAAAGAAATTAGCTCTCTTAATCATATCCCTAGAACTCTAACTTTGTTGATTGTTTTGGAGTTGATTTCGAATTTGAAAAAATGTGATACATTTTTAAAAATGACTAATGAATCTTCATTAGAAAACGTAACCATGTCTTTCTTGTTTACCTCAATTCTTCAGTCACCCTTGCACAAATTATTTGCTGACTTTCCCTTATCATCAATATAGGAAGGCTAGGGCCACATCCAAGATCTCTGAAAATATGATGGCTGCAAAATGAGGCTGTCTTAGAGAGTTTGGGTTGTTTTATCAGCTATGGTGTAGTGTCTGGTGGTCTAATAGGGTAAGTAAGACTTATCACTGAAATGTGCAAAAAGCCTTAAATTCTCTTCCTTGGGTTTGATACAGTACTGTGGTAGATAATCATTTTCAGATCTGCCAAATTTGCTAATTTTTTTTATTGTATTGGTAGAAAAGACACATTAACATAACACATAAAACTGGTCATCAATTTGCTGTATGACCTTAGCCTTTGAGACAAATTTGCAGGATTGTATCATTTTGTGGAAAGTATGCTTTCACTTTCATGACTTAATGGATGATACACCCGTCACACACTCTCACCCCATCCTCTTTTTAATCTGTCTTGAAAAAAAAACCTAAACTATTAACTGAGTAGTCTAAAGGTAAAAACTTTTTGCTTTGAAAATGCGGTTATACATGATGCATTTATAATTATATAATTGAAATGTCGCGTCATCTAAAAAATGATGAAATAATAATGCATTGATTTTGGAGATTAACATTATCAAAGAGCAGCCAGCGTACCTGGACTATAAAACGATCCAGTCAATGATCCAAACGGTCTTTTTTTACACCTGAGAAATTGATGTCTTGAGCTAAAACTGCCACCAGGGGTCGCTGTAAGACGCCATTTATATTTGACGTCATTCTCATGCGACCGGCGCTGCGTCAAAAGTCTATGGTCCATTCGGGGAGACAAAAACAAGCGGGCTGACAGAAAATTAAAGTTTAACCCCAGTTACACAGTGTTAAAATGACAGTGTGTAGCTTTTTCCTTCAGGGCCGGTGTCGGTACGGGGAAAAATGTTGGAACGAGCACCCCAGAGGAGGAAGTAGAGGAGGTGGAGGAGGCTACAACGACAACTACAGCCGGTCGTCTGGTCAACAGCAGCAGTCCAGAGGAGGCGGTGGAGGTAAAACTGAAACTAAAACCTCTCTCGAAATGTATCTCAGAGTTTAAAGTTTCCATTAAAATATTCTTTAGGTAGGAGTTAACTGTCTAAGTTGTTATATTTCGTTTTTAACCCTTTCCGTTTACATAAACTGACATTAATCTGCTTAATAAAGAAGGAACCAGAAGAGGGATTTCTCTTGTACAAAGAACAGAGATACTGCGCTATAGGTGCCAAAGTGGACAAAAGGGACATCTGCGATTAATGCAATTTGTTTGTTTGTTCCAGGTTTTGGAAACAGGGTGTGGGTGAATCCTTCCCAGCAAAAAGGAGGCTACATCCAGCCTTCATCCTTCTCCTCACAGGGAAGCAATGACTGGGGACGTGGAGGAGGGAACGACTGGAGCAGAGGAGGAGGAGGAGGAGGAGGGAGAAGAGAAAACATAAAGAGCTCCGACTTCACTTTCTCCAATCAGAACCGATTCTCAGCTCTAAGTCCTTCCAACACTTTTGACAGTAGAGGAGGAGGAGGAACGGCAGGGGGGAGAATAGCTGGAGATGAAGATGATGATAAAAAACTGTGAGTTGTTTGTCCTTGATGTGATTTTTAAATAAACAAATTTTATTATTTATTATTATAGGAAATTAACTTATGTCTCATTGTCATCCAGGGAGATCATTCAGATGGACATGGATGCGTGGGAAAGTTCAGGGCAGTGGGGCTTCTCGTGTTACTCCAGCTTGAAGACATGTTTATCTGGTCTGGGTTAAAGTCTTTTTTTATGATTATGATAACAGACCTACTCATAAGCGTGACTAGATTTAAAGATATCCCACTCTTTTTACATGCAGGTTTCACTGATCTATCTCCAGAAGAGCTCAGGCTGGAGTACTACTCTGCAAGGGCATCAGGAGATCTGCAGGGCTATGTAAGTTAAGTATCATTCATACATTGTATTATCAGGAATTAAGGCAAAATGTTTGGTCTGTCAGTGAATATCTAAGAAGACAACATTGTATTATCATGCATTTCATAATGTAAAGGAGTCTAATAAACAATTTTTTGTTTAGCTTAATGGTGTCAATCAGTTGCTCAGTCAGTGGAAAAGCAGAGTCCAGCAGCTGAAGATAATGAACCCATCCACGCGCACAGCATTGGTAAAAACAAACACAATTTTAAACCACCTTTATTGTTTTAGTAATTGCATAAGCAAGTTTTTGTCTTTATTTTTTGAAACAATTTCTCTTTCTTTGCAGCTTGCAGAGTTAAACGGAACAGCACCTCAGCCGCCTTCTAGCAGCTTTGGTTCTACAACAACAGGGTTTGGGTCCTCTACATCCAGTTTTGAGAGCAAAGGTAAAGTATTGTATTATAAGGACCAAAGAGACAAAAAAACATTTCTTGTTCATGCCATGCAGACAAATGCACGCTCCTATACTAGCCTGTCATCAGCATGGAATGTTTTGGGTAATTTGTAGGGATGCAAAAATACAGATGCCGATACCGAGTACCGTTACCATAACTTCTACCACACTAAATAAATGCTGTGAATTGCAAGATAAATTTTATTTTCTTCTCTGCTTTTTACAACAAACGCTGGTGAAATGAATCAAAAATTAAACATAAATTAAAATGACAACATAACTAAAATTCCAAGTGAGATCGTCATTCATTGAGCATAATAAAATAGGATCGGTTCCAGGTATCGATCGACTTTAACAAATACTTGTACTACAGAGCAATATCGGTACGATGCAGCCCCAGTAATTTGAACTCTGGTTGGAGCATGATGTACATTACAGAGATTCCACCATTTATTTAAGCTTTCCAGATAAATCCCTTAGTAGAAATCCATAAATAAAAACCTCTTCCTTTCTTTAGCTAAATATCAGGTTGAGATGAGAGACAATCATATGGGAAGTCGACAAAGTATAACACAACAAAAGAAATGCCTTTACTGAATCCCTTGTTAGAAAAGTGAGCTATGTTTCACTTTAAGTTGGATTTTTTTATGCTATCCAGTAAGCCGAACACTTTACCAGTTTTACTGGTTCTTTTATTGTATATTTTCTCCCTGCTAACTGTTAGTCTCTCTGACTCCGCAGGCTTTGGTGCCCCAGCACCTGTCCAGGCCAGCAGTTTCAGCTTTGCATCTTCACATACTGGATTTGGTTCCTCAGCTGCTCCGTCATCCTCAGCCGGGTTTGGGAGCACCGTAGCAGCTCCTACACAACCTCCCTCTGGGTTTGGCTCCACGTCAGCAACCTCCGCTTTGGCTTTCTCCTTCGCTTCCTCAGCCACCGACAAGCCAGCAGCCTCTGCAGGGTTTGGATCTGCCTCTGGGTTCAGCTTCGCCTCCACAGCAAATACAGGAGGAGGATTTGGGAGTGGTTTTGGGTCTGCAGCCCCCGCCACGGCAGGAGGCAGCGGTGGGTTTGGACAAACGAGTGGGGGATTCGGGGCTGCTCCGGTAGCAGGGGCTGCTGGGGAGGAATCAGACAGCCTGTTTTCACCTGAGAACAAACTGACTGAAGAAGAGCTGAATCAGTTCAAGGCTAAAAGATTCACTCTTGGTCAGATTCCACTGAAGCCCCCCCCAGCTAACATGCTAGTGGTATGATACTGAAAATAAAATCATTATAATAAAGATTTTCTCCTGCATAGGGCTACTCTTAAATCCAGCCTGTTACATGAATGTTCACATAACTGGCATTAATCATAGTTTTTTTAAAGGAAAACTTGTTTGGGTAAATTTCACTTTTTTGTATGATGTGAAAAATATAAATTACAATCAGTTGCACTACTGTACTACATAGTTACTATTTTTGCATGTGGAGATAATTTTGTTCATGAAAGTATGAAAATACATTTTTTGGATAAGCATGCTATGAATACAAATGTGCCTTTTTTTCATTAGAAAACAATTTGTAAAACAATATTTTTATTTACAAATTGTGTCCCACGTCAACTGGAAAAAAACTGTAGTTTCATGCATCAGTCAGCAGAGGGCGCTGTTCTAAAAGCTTTCATATCTGTCAGGCGTCAATTCAATTGCAGCTCCTTCGAACTGCTGCACTAATGTGCACCTCTGCTTTAGCCTGAACTGATGCTGATTTTGTAATGTTGCACAATATTAAAAGAAAACACAACACCAGTTTTCATCCTCTTTCATACAGCACTGAAACACGGAGCGGGAACACAGGAATAATACAGTGACAAAGCCGACAATAAGCAGTTTTATTATAGAAGCCTCTGCACTGCTGACCCCAGCATATTTTCAGCTGACCAGGGCTGTGTGGAGGTAGGGGGTGGGGGTGAAATGGACTGGTGTATCGGCCGCAACGATGCCACTGTGGATTCAATACAATACTAATCCAATGTTATGCATACCTTTAAAAATGGTTGCAGAACATTAACTGGGAGCAACTGTGCTGTTTCTCTCTTACTTCTCAGCCCGTCAGTCGTCCCCCCCCCCCGACCCGCGCCCCACTAGAAGATAATACATAAATAATTCAACAGATTAAAAAGAGACTATCTCATGAAAAGACTCGTTTCACTGAAACTCGTTTAATTTGCAATACAGCTCCATCCAATCGCCAATCTGCTGTTTATGTAATGCAGCACGCAGGAGTCTAGAGTGGATCACAGCAGCGTCACATGTGAAGGATGAAGCAGCGGAAGTCTGCAAACACAGGCCAAAATATATGAAATCCACTCATATGACCTTCCTATTCTGAGTGAAGTATCTCACTTCTACTTTTCTGAGAATTGTTCGAAATTCTCTTGAGGGAACCTGCTTTTGGGTTTGAGTCAAAGCATCTGTCAAATACTGCGCTAGTCCTCTTTTAGATGCAACCCACCTCCAGATAGGCCTACAGCTAAAATTTTCTGACTCAGACTCAAAGACCAAATATAAACTATCCAGCTCTAATATATTTAAAATACTTTTTGAAGTTGGGAACTAGGTGGTCGCGGCCTTTCTGATATATTTGGACTGTAAGCTTGAACATGTAGGCCTATATGAACATATTTAAGTTGTGAAAGGCTCAGTCCTTGACAGCCCGTAGTTCCAGCAGCATTAAACCCCCTCCTCCCTTATTTGCATTCCCTGACGAGCATTTATTTAAATCTCTGAAGAAATCCGCTTCACATTCACTGTTACGCAGCTATTGTGGTCAGGTCCTCAGCTTGTGTTGGTAACAGATGCCCCCGCTAAATGCAGAACGCATTCAGAGCTGCTGTTGTTAATGTTTGGTGGAGGCTGATTCCGTTGGAGCCTCCTTACCTTTGCAGCTGCGAACAAGGCTTACTAATTGGAACAATGAATCCAGGGGTGGAATTGATCGTGTTCTGCCACGGCGCTTCGCCTTTGGGAAACAGTGCATTGATCCCAGGCCTGTGATTCATGCCTGTTTGAGTGGCCTGCTTCATGGATGAACGACTCGAAACGTATTTCACCTGTGAACGCATTTTCCCAGTCGCAGGTCTGAACCCGTGTATCTATATTCCAGAGGTTTATGGGCTCGTATCATTGTGATGTCTTTGCAGAATGGGGATAAGAACCCGCTGTCAGTGGAGAAGATGTAGGCTACAGGCCTACTTTGTGTTGGAGAGCAGTCTGACTGAGGCTCGTATCGACGATTTAAACTGTAAATGCGTGAAATTTGGGGATTAAAAGAAGCAAGATGAGATTAAATCTTCACCTTATCAACATCATTAGTGGATGTCTTTTCAGTGTGCGTACTGATGATAACAAATATCCCTGATCTTGCAGCAGGTGTTTCAGGTGATCCGTGGTGGTGAGAACCTTGTGAATGATGGAAAACAATGTAACTATAAAACTGTTGAGCTGGCATTATGATTACGGATATTAATCAAAGTCATCTGAAATACCTATAGGACACTTCAGAGAGAGAGAGAGAGAGAGAGAGAGAGAGAGAGAGAGAGAGAGAGAGAGAG
>JAVQJG010003865.1:0-10130 GCA_036024015.1 Craterocephalus amniculus | reverse complement strand
ATTTTAAGGTCATTTTAATGGTTTTTAAATGTCTTAATGGTCTCGGACCTTCTTATTTCTCAGATCTGCTTTTACTGTATGAACCCTCGCGATCCCTGCGCTCCTCCGGCAGTAGACTTTCAGTCATTCCAAGGGTCAGGTTGACGGGATGGGAATGTTTTTAAATGTAAAGCGCTTTGAGTCACATTTCTGTTTGAAAGGCGCTTTATAAATAAAGATTTGATTTGATTTGATTAAATAAATCTAATATGCATCATGAATAAGTCTAAATGAATTTTTTTATATTTACTTTTAGCTGTAACTTTAGCCAATATGAGCGTAAGTTACCAAACAGGTGTAAAGGCAGTTATTCAACAAAATGAATTGAAATATTTAGTCATCCTGTCTCAATGATTACATTTTCCACTTGTAAAATCAGTCTACATTCTTTTAGAGAAAGTGCAAAATGACTTTCCTTTGTCATTATTTTATCTTTGCTGATGCCTTTTGCAGGTTTAAGGACGTCTATCACAGGTTTTGGAAAGATGCCGTTCCAAAATAGACATGTACTTTTCTTCATGTATTGAAAAAAAGTATCAGCTAAAGTGGAGCACAGCCAATAAAGTTAAATACAGACAATGCAAAAAAGATATTTTTACATTTGTAGGGTTAAAACTAAAATATTACTTGCCCCTAATGGCTAGAATTTAGAGACACCAATTAACCTAACATACATGTTTTGGGACTGTGGGGGGAAGCCTGGGTCCAGGAACCTTATTGTGATGCACAGTGCTAACCATGACAGCACCATACAAAAAACAGGATTCAAAACCAAAACCAAAACCAAAAGTAAAGGAGACAAAGAAGTGATGTGTACTGACTTCAAAGACAAAACAAGTTCTTCGGTTCAAGTATTTGTCAAATAAATTAAAGAAAGAAAAAAAAAGATTTGAGATTTTACAATTGTGAGAAATAAAATGTGGCTATAGCATTGTCACAAATCAATAAAATCACTGTCATTTCCTCATCAGTGGCTCCGTGTTACTGGTTAAAACTCAATCATAAACATAATGAAACTGTAATGACGGAGGAGTTTATTTGGATACAAGTACTTCTTTCTATCACATAGTTTTTGTCCCCAGATGGGTGGTGAATACACACTATGAAAAAAAGGTCCCCATAATATGAGTAATACAAGTGGCCACACACACACACTCACACACAAAATAACACCTGTCTATCTACCCACAATGACAAATTTCAATCCATTATGCAAGTAAGTAGTATGTCATGAGTGTGTATGCATGTGTGTGTCCCTATTATCTCAGATGAGAGAGGAGTAATTTGACTAAAATGCAACAATACAGTGCAGATTTGATATAATCCGGCACATCCATCCAACTGCCCAGAGGAGTCGCAATCTGGACCACCGAGTCACAGAATCTGACCTCTGCTTGTTCAAAATCCTCTGATCGCAGCAAAGAGAGAGAGTCTCCCCACCACATCTCTGCTCATTGCTACACATGTATGTTCTTTAAGAGCATTCATCTGTAAAAAATAATTATTCTGTAGGAAATCCAGCTGGACAGCCTAAGTTTTTGTGAGCATTTATAAGAGAAAATCTGTAAACAGGCAAAGCTGACCAATCGTATCTACAAACCCTTACCACAACCAGGATGTGTACACACACGTGTAAAGTTTATTATTCTTCCAAGGCCAGGCTGAGGCGTGAAGTTTATTTGACTTGAAAGGTGAGAGGTTTCTGTTTGGTTTATTTTGCCACAGATATCAATTCACAGGAAAAGTGAGTGGCAAGGAAAATAAGGAAGCGAGCCCACTGGGTGGAGGTAGCATCTGAAACACACACACATTGAGGCCAACGGAAGGACAGAGTGTCATTCAGGGGACAACAGTTTACCAGACAAATGAAAGAGCTGCTGTGACCACTGACAAACACTCGCATTGTGACACAGTAATTCTAAGGAGATGGAATTTTCAATTTAATCACATCAATCAGATAGTTTCACATATTGAATCCTAGTCACACTCAATTAATTTAGTTCAGACAAATATTTTGTTCAGTATATCAAATAACTGCATGTTGGTGTCCAAACGGTCTTCTAGTCCTTGCAAACACATGTCAAAGTAACTTTTCTTAGTCTGACAAAGATAAATCTTTACATGTCTTTTTAGGAAACAACTGATGGACTTCAGATATTTTTGGAGCTGAATTTGGGCTTCTGATTTGACCAGATTGATTTCAGGCAGCACTAATTTCCCATATTTCTCTTTAGCGAGAAAATCAGCTGTTGATCATTTTAGTTTTTGGCATTTACGCTCACTATTGGATACAATGTCCAATTCTAACAATTTCAAAATGAGTATTATTCTAAGATCTAAGCTTTTAACTGTCTATTACACAGTTGTCATTGTTTTTTAGTTTCAGACTGATACTGCCAAATTGACTGGTGCTGCCCTGTAAGGTCAGCTTGGATGCACCCAGACATTCAGACTCCTATTGTCTCACGGTGACCCCTCCCATCCAGGACAACCCAATGAACTCCAGACAAAACTGACAACAGGTCAATGGACAAAGCGGGCGTGTGGAGGTTAAGGTATCGCTGCTATATTTATCTGCTTACACACACAAGAACATTTTTTCAAGGCTGCATGGGTGAGTCTGTAGAAACAAATTACATCACTTTTTAAAAATTGCTTCCCAAAATGGGGAGTTTAGGGGTTAAGCTGTAAGGGTCAATATGAATTACAAACGTATATATAAAAAGGGGATTACTTAACAGTTTTAGAGTTTTATCACCGCTATTTAACGGTTTTCATGAAATTGCCTGTAATTTGCTGTC
This sequence comes from Craterocephalus amniculus, assembly GCA_036024015.1. Classification (NCBI taxonomy): domain Eukaryota; kingdom Metazoa; phylum Chordata; class Actinopteri; order Atheriniformes; family Atherinidae; genus Craterocephalus; species Craterocephalus amniculus. The sequence goes on along the minus strand of JAVQJG010003865.1, from coordinate 7,290 downwards.
AGTTTTGAATGAATTAAAGAAAAGCAACACAGCCTTTAAGGGTGCACAAAGCTGCATAAGCAGACATTCAATGTTTTCACACATCTATGCAGCCTTTGCACTTTCAGGAGATACTCCAGAAAACATCTGGGTTCACAAATCTTGACATATTACAGAAATGTTTCACCAAATGAAAAATGGGGTTTATTTAAAAAAAAAAAAAAAAAATAAAACTGAAAAGCAGTATTACCACAGCTCTGGATAGTTATAAATAGAGCTTGAAATCAGTGATGCGGTTGCATGAAAGCTTACTTTCTATGGAATTAGCACATGTTCCCTCTTTGTGTGTTGTGGATTCCAGCATTACAAACAAATTCTTTTCATTGACACAATCGACATAGTTCTAAGTAGAAGGTAATTTTCACAGAAGTTGGACAAAATATCCACGTAGCTGCAAATTACATTGAACATAAAGTAACACATCTGTGCTCTTTCCTGATCCTGCCTTTAAAGACCAAACAGCACCTACTTTTTCATCAATGCAACATCATCAATAGTGCACTAGTCTGTAATAACATATGTGTGACGTTCTGCGTGATGTCCACTGCCACAACTCATCACACAAGGCTGTCAACAAAAACATCAGTCTTGTTAATATAACAGTCACATGTCCAGAGTTCCAAGGCTAATCCAATACAGTGTAAGAATAAGCTCAAAAGTTACACAAAAAGCATGCACATGACATTAATGTGGTGCAAAAATAAAGAAATGGAAGTGTACACAAACACTGTTGTACAGACACACAAACAAGCCCAGGGCTTTATCTCATTGCCCACACATGGACAGATTTTGGGGAAAGCAGACATGCCAACATCCCAGCCAAAGATTCTTTGCCACCCACATGCCCACTGCAGGAATCCCCTCTCTCTGTATCTCTGTGCCTGCCAGACACACACAAGCACATGAATGTGAACACAACACAACACTGTTCCTGAAAACCATCTTTCTTCATGTGAATGCCTTTTTAATCACTTCCTCAAACTTCAGTGAAATGTCCGTTCTCTACAAATGTAAATGAAGTTTCACATAATGCACTACAAACTAACAGCAGTCAGCAGCCAACCGTCAACTCCGGGTCTCTGGGTCCGGCTCAACTTACTAAACTGTGCATTTTCTTTTATTTCTTTTTATTTTATATTTTTCTTTTCTTTTATTTTATTTTTATTTCCAGCAGCATTATCTAATATTGCTCTTCTTCTCAGAATGTTAACAGCTGTTGTTTGTTGTGTTTTTTGAACACATGTAGCATCTCTGATTATGCAAAAGGTATCAATGATAAAATTTGTATAAGATGGTATTAGATGGAATGGTGATGATAAATGAAGTGAACCTAGTTAAGGTTTGAGCAAAGAAAAAAACAACACAACAGCAAACGTTTGTTTATGTTTAGGATAATGTTCAAATTAAAACTCATTCTTTTACAATGTTATACATGAAAATCAAGCAGCCATTATGATGAGTTATGACTACATGATTTCTAAAGAACAACCCACAGGAACAACAGAGAGCTAAAAAAGAGATGAGATCGATTAATTGTACCTTTTGTAAGACAGCTGGCAGCTCACCCTCAGTCCTGCTGTGTCTCGCCACAGATTTTTAAATGAATAAATTGTAAAATTGTCAATATGTCTTGTTTCTTCAGACTTCAGTCATCCATAACAATAAATGACAGATTTTAGACTTGTATAGAAATTAATATACAAGAAATGAAAAGTGGAAAAAAGCCTAAACCTTTGGTTGACATGATTTTCAGATATTTACACCAATGTTTGAAACTTTGACAATGTCTAATATGAGCATCAGATAGTGTAAAATAACTCACTAATACAAATTATAGGTTTGTTTTCTTTAGGTCCTAGTCTGTAAAACAAGGCTGCATCTTTCACTCCTTTCTTCCTCTCTGGTGGTGACACATCCCATCCACTGATTCCCACACCACAGTTTATCCTCATTTATAGACTGGAGAATGTTTATAGTTTATTAAATGAAATACTTAAAGTGGCCATGGAAGATGGAGTATCTCTGCCTTTGTCAGTGTACCAGATAATGAATTTTGTTTAAAAAACATTGATAATTTAACATTTACATAATATCTCCCAGACAAAGGACAGAACATCCAAAGAAGGTGGAAGAAAATAGGCGACTAAAAGACCATACTGCTCCAAATTCTTCCTCCAGTACCCCGCTCCCCTCCTCTGCTTCCCTCTCCTCTCAGCGGTAGAGCCACCGCAACCGGTAGGAGCTGTAATTAATTGGAGTGGAAGTCGCTGTTGTTGACCTTTTCGAAGGTGATCATCACAATGACGCGCCCGTTAATTCGTCAGCCATCACTCTTCCACCATCAGCGCTGCAATCACACAATCACTCGCTGCCGTAACACGCGGAAACGATGGCACCACACAGAAGACAGAGTACACGCGCACAGAGCCACGACTGCAGCGTGGATCTCTGCAGAGATAAATGGCAAGACAACCGGCAATATCCAAACTTCTGGTGCAATTTGCTTCTATCTGACACACACACACATACACAGGCAGCAGTCCACTGTAAAACATCTCCTATTAGCTGCGTGCTCTCTTTCTGTCTCCGGGTGTTGTACCCGACTATTACTTGTAATGACCGTGACATTAAAATAATGATAATGCCATTTGCTAATGCTGCACTTAGTACAGTTGCACACACTTGCACAGATAGACACACGCACACGCGTGCAAAATGATTTAGTGTTTGTAAAGGTGCAAAGTGTATTGCCTCCTAAAAGTTTCTACATCACGGCCTACATGAGCAATTAAGATGCCAGGTGAGACTGCAACCAAAAACTGGAGTAAGACCAGATTTTGCAAATGACTGCATGATCTCACCTCAGACTCACAGCTTCACATTAATTCATCATAAAGCTCCAAATCTTATCAAAGCCACAGGTTGAGTTGGAGTTGGAGCATTGATTCAGCTAAACGTGTGTTTGGGGATGGCATGGTAGAGTCTCTGCAGATAAAAATAAATTATGGACTGTAGATAAAGGGTTAATCCAAATTTGAAAAATAGTATATTGAAAATTCACTTTATTCTTGAAATGCTCCAATATTTTACAGCACAATCATAATATCGACCAGTTTCAACCCATTTCTCCAGGAGTTTTATTTTGTATCTCTTACTTTTCCAGCCTTTTGTCCTCTGTGCTGTCTTATATGAGACATGCTGCTGCCACCAAATTCAAGATGACCTCATTTTTTCATGAAATAGTAAATGTGTTGTTTTATCTGTGAATAAAAAAAATAATTTACAACGTGAACAAATCATTGAATTCTCTATCTATTTACATGCTTAACATATCCGGGACATATTTTGGAATCACAGTTGTTTATGATATCATCTACAGTAAATGTTGCCAATAAAACCGAAATCTTCTATACACCTTCAGGCAGCATTGCATTTAAAACAGATCTGATTCTGCAGTGCAAATCACAGCTCAGGAGCACCTCCGGAGACCGTTGTCATGGTCAGATTCACAGTTGTATTAAAAAAAAATAGATAAACTCTAAATCCCCCCTAAAATACAGATTTTTTTCAAATTTGAAGGATTTCAAGCAGAAAACTGAATTGTAATTGATGTGAACCAAAACAAAAAGTATTCTTATTGTATTTCACACAAAGTTTATCATTTCTCTCAAAGAGAATTCTCACCTGTTTCCATATTTTCCTTGATTGTCATTGTGTGCATTAATCGAAAGTGATGCTAACTTTATATGTTTGAGAAAAAGAAGAAAAAAATTCCTCATATATCCGAAGATCTGCATTTCAAAGACCGATGGGCTAATTGCTATATTTATGTTGCTCCCTATCTCTCTCCATTTCCACCCCTCCTTCCATCCAACCACAGCTCTTCCTTTATCTTACCGAGTCTCCTTCCTTGTCAAGGCGCAATTATTTGCAATTTGCCTAAGTCATCCATTTGCTGGGACACCAAGCATGAAAACGAGGCAATTTGGTGTAAAATGGAGGCAGGCGGGCATCTGAGCATATGTATGCCTGTGTGTGTGTGTGTGTGTGAGAGTAAGTGTATGGACAATGCAGAAGAAGGTTCAGACACAGGTGGGGGGGTATGCAATAAACAATGATGTATTTAAAAGTGCGTGTGTGTTTTTACCTACCAGTCTGCACACATGACAATATCAAAGTGGCCTTCTAGTGCTGAAATATCCATCTCAGAGTCCCACCTCACCACCCTGTAACACACACATAAAAACAGACTAAAGTTTGCAGACAGAAACAGGAGTATTGGGCACTGGGCAGAAATCTCTTTAGCCCGTCTTTTTCTCGTCGTTCCGTTTTTCTCTTCAGCATCTTCAGCCTCTTGCTGTCTGACTCCTCACTCTCTGTGACCCCCACTGTTTTTCTGCTTCAGTAAAGACTTGGAGAAAGCATCGGGGAGGGAAGCCATGTCAGCTGTGAAGTAAAGAGAGGAAGCTTCTGACATGACACTTGACATTTATACCTTGTGAGCACACACTCACACACACACACAAAATGCCACCTCCATACAGGTTACTTTAAAACATCTTTCTTTCTTACTCTTCTTCATTCTGAGTCAGAAGGAGATTTCCTAATGACAAAGTGGGCAGATGTTGAACTCGTACTGTATCACAATTCACATATAATCCCTTTGTCAAGAAGATGATAGGTCTTATGTCATTCCATCATGCTGCCATACAGTAGTTATGGCCTTGTGTCCTAATTTAAATTTAACTTTGACTGAAATTAAATCCAAGTGGATATATTGGTTATATGTTGGGGAAAGAGCCATCAGTAATGTTGTAATGTAGTAATGGACTGACAATGGGAACAGAGTTTGTATATTTTGGTACCGATCAGAGGATATAATTAGTGGCTACAGACCACATCTTCAAATACAGCTTAAGGTTTTTATACAGAATTTCAAATTGTGACTATTTTTTCTCGGGCTCGGGGTTGATACTGTAGGTTTCTCTGCATCCACTAGCCTCAACAGGGAAAGTCTGGTAACTCAGCCTTTCTTTTTGTGTCGTTGGTAACTTATTGTGCTTAGGAAATCTGCAACATGATTTTTAATGTAAGAAATCAAGAGTTGATTCTTTTTATTTTCTTACTACAACAAGGTTCTTGTTTGTTCTCAGGGTTGTGCTGATGCTGTGTGCTGTGAAACGAGCTCAGCTTTCCTCTTCATTTCCTTTTTCCACACTGCTTTCCCTTTCTCTCTTTCACACTGTCAGGCAGATTGGGGGATTATTAATTAGGCATTTTTAACACTCAGTAAACAAAACATTAGGCCCTGCTAGAAATACAATCTCGATTCACAGCAGGACACCCCGACACACACAACAACGCAGACGTGCGCACACCATCACGCGACATGCCCCTCCCTCTCCATCCCCTTGTACAATCGCATCATGCCCTTCGCCCTCTCTTGCAGCGCAGAGATGACAGCAGGCATAATCTGAAAAGAAAACAATCAAAGTAATGTAGCCTAATTATACGTTTACTTTTTCACTTCATCTACCACTCATGTAAATATGTGCAGGAGAGAGAGACAGCGAGACGAACAGAGAGAGAAGAGGTAGGGGAGCGAAACAGTCAGTCAGGGGAAAATGCTTTTTGGAGACAGGGACGACAATTAACTTGGTTTTAGCCCGTCCTTGCATATAAGGAGTGTGTGTGTGTGTGGGTGTGAGTGTGTGTGTGCATCCATTTCTAGATGGAAATCCCTCTCCAAGAGGGTCATGTCTGATATTTTGAAATACATTCACATATAGACCTTATATTTTAAAAACAGTTGTCAGTATGTAGCTTACCCATGCCCAGTAAAACTAAAGAAATGAGCGTGTTTCACAACTGCATATTCAGCACACAAACATGTAACATGTCTACATTCAGTTGGATTTGTAAACAAGGGATTCATACAATAAATTGATGAAAACATGTTAACCATCTGAGAGTTAATCCAAGTAATCACGGATAATTTGGCAACAGCATACACTAAATAAAATGGTTTCCTAAGTCTGTAATCAGCAGATGTTAGCCTGTGATTATGGCAAATACCATTTGGGAAGTTTTGTCAAGGGCAATGTTTTAAGAATCTAAAATGTTAAAGCAAATCATTTCCCTTGTAGTTACAATGAGTTTTTTCAACAATAAAAAAGAGAAAACAGCGAGGAGATAGCAATTTGGCATTTGAAAACAATCAAAGTTGTTAAGAGTTGAAAGTAAGAGGGAAGTAAATTATAAATTAGATTATGCACCTGCTGTTCACCACAGACTTGCTCTTCTGTAAAGTTTTTTATTCTAAAACTGTACCTTGGGAAAACATTGTTTTGCTTTCTATGTATAAGAAACCAATTGAAATTGTATTCACAATGTTAGGAAATAACAGCGTGACATTGTGAGTCCGTGAGATTTCAATCAAGGGTGGAATATGTAAAATAAATCCTAACAAGACAACCATTACATAATCCTCTCTTCAAATCAACTTCCCCCACTTCCAATTTACCCACGTTGCTTTGCTTCATTTGGAAAATGGAGTGAAAAAATAGAAAAGATGACTTAGACACAAGTTGCTAATTATAACAACAACACCACATGTAAAAGAACCACCTGTACACATTGCATTGTCAAACCATAAACACTGATCTCTGATTTCTAACTGACACCAACTGTTTTTCACAGTAGAGCTACAGATTATTTAAACATACACTTGGGTTGCTGAATGACCTTTTCCGTCCGGAAACAAAGACTGTTACTACTGTGGAACATTATGTGATATGTTTTGTAATCTATCCTGGGGCAAAGCAGTTGCAGAAACAGCAATGAAGATGATATTATCTACTAGGGAAAAACAAAAAATAAAGAATAACAGGTGTAGAATCACATAAAGTAACACAGAAGAGAGGACTATGTAGAGCTCAAAGTAAAAGGAAAAGATAAAAGAAATAATGTCACCTGGAAGATACACGGGTGGATCCAAACTTTCCAGCTTGCCTGTTTCTCTCAATCAGCATTCGGACATCTGAAGTGCTGTGATCAAGGATTCATCACAGACTCATAAGCTGCATCCTCTACTGTAGGAAAATACCATCACGAAAACACTTCACGCGGTGACAGATAACTCATCGGTAGAGAGGTCACAAAAATGTATGAGAGGAAGCAATGAGGTCTCTACCAGCCTGCACAAGATGGATGGATGGATGGATGGATGGATGGATGGATGGATGGATGGAT
>JAVQJG010003832.1:0-14314 GCA_036024015.1 Craterocephalus amniculus | reverse complement strand
ACATAAATATTTTCTGATGGAGTTCGAGTTGCGCCACAACTGTCTGGGTGAGTAAATGATCATATAGCATGCTACAACATAGGTACAGGTTGAAAAATACCGAAGTTCTCCTTTAAATTAGACTGGAGCTTAACTGCAAAGTGACACATGTCTAGAGGAAATCATAAAGAATTCATTCTGGTTTCTCCTGAAACGGAGGGCATTGTTCCAGCTCTTGTAAACACTGCTATGGCTCACTTTGTTCAGATTCCTGCTGTGACTGCCATTTGGCAGATGTTTTTTCTCATTTTCCATTTATCTTTCAATTCCTGTGGCAATTGTTTTCCCACAAGGACTCATTATGCAGACGCCCCATAGGGTTGGAGTACAACTGAGAAGGTTCTGCTGCTGGCAGGTCATATTAGATGATCATGTTTGTTTATGAAGTTATGCGAACTGAAAACACAGGTGAAATCTACTTTTTTTTGTCCAAGATTTGCTGATATGCTAGAGAAAAGTTAAAGAACTAATCTAAAAGGGAAAAAATGCTGTCAAAAGGCATTTTTAAGTGCTACCTGCTTCTCTGTTTGGCTAACCCAACCCAGCTGATGTTTGTAGCAATGCCACATTTGGGATTTCTCATTTCATTCAAACTTACTTAGTTGGGCTGTTTAATTGTTTTGCTAGTAAAAGGTTGCAATTATTCTTGAAATGACAAAATAGCTAGCTATGTGTGTATCGCCACCTGCTGTCATGAATGAAGCCTCCCTCGCTAACAGCCAGTGTTGAGCAGCAGTGATCTGCTCCGGGAAGTCCTTCCTGCTGGCAGTCTGCTCTTCGATCTGGTTCTTCACAGTGGCTAGCACCTGGGAAAAGTTACACAAAGAGAGCCCAGATACTTTTATTTCCAACTTCAGGACTTAAACATGAGTAATTCAAGCTCACTTAACGTTTAATATTAGAATTTCAATCTTGCCCTTTAAAGCGATATTTCAGATTCTTTTAGTGCAACATGAAATTCGCCCAGCTCTGCCAAGCTACCTGATAGAGGGAGCGAACTGTAGGCTGGAACACCAAGTTGGTGTTGAGGAGGAATGAGCGAAGGAGAGGCTGAGGGTATGCCGCCAACTGGGCCAGGATCCCCGTCAGCAGCAGGTTAACATGAAGCGAGTTTGAAAGCATATTCTCCAGGCGAGATAACAGCACGCTCACAAAAGGACCTGCAGAAAGAGGAATAATCTCTCAATGTCATTTTGTGGGGGAAAATGAGTCACAGAACCAAGATTTCCCCTGCAACTCACCTGTAAAAGGCACAGAAATGCTTCTGTTTGCACTTCCACTGAGAAACCTATTAACGGTCCCAAACGGAGAGTGAAGCTTCTCTGGCTCCGGCGTTTCAGCAGAGAAGGTGAAGTCCATCTCTTCCTCTTCCTCCATAGGCGTGGCGGGCTTCTTTAGCTCTCTGTCACCTTTGACCTGCTTTCCTCCTGCTTCAGGGTCCAGAGTACGAAGAAGCTCCTCATACTGAGCTAACAGATCATCCCCCGACTCGGCGGCATTTTGGAGGTTTGCATTGCAATCTGTTGGACTTTTGCTGTTACTGCCGCTGTCAGTCAATACAGAGGCGGGGAGCGTCAGACAGAGCCCGTTTCTTAGGGGGACTTCTGCTGAGCCCGGTTGGGCTTCTTCTGACTGTGAACCTCCGGGTGTGCGCTTTGTCCGCTCACCGTCTGTGACATCCTTCTTTGCAACAAGATCATAAACCATGACATCATCCTGGAACTCATTTTCCTCAATGTATGAACCTTTAACCAACATGATGGCGGTTCTCCTCATTTCCTGGATGTGTTTTGGGGGGTCAGCAGAGGGTGTTTGCGAAGGTTTGCTTTCTGCAACAGCCTCGGCTGTTTGCACAGGGCACGCGTCGTAGCTATCGTCCCACTCCAGCTCCAGCTGGTTGACCGAGGGCGGCCCTGTGCTTGGCAGCAGGCTGGGCCGAGGATGCGGAACGAGCAACTGTGGAACTTTTTTCAGAGCAGTCTGAGTTTGTCTACATTTAAATGCCGGCTCCTCGAGCACGCCCGGCTGGTATTTCTCAGGAGGGGGGTCCTCGCCGTCATACAGGGCTGACCAAACCCGACAGGCCCGTATACAGCTGCTGATGCTAAGTCGGGCGTCGTAGAGGTAATGGAGGTAACTAACATCCAGGTAGATTTCTGAGCCAATGGTGCAGGAGTTACCTGTACCATCATCCTCTTCTGAGAAGCTCTTTAGTTCATCTGCTAAAGACAGATGGGGAAATTATGAACGCTGGCATGCAGCACTGCCACGCAGCACTCACACAGAGAAAAAAATAATGACTTTGACATTTAACTACAGGGGATGAAATGATGTAATACAGGAAAAACAGCGGGGGAACTCAGTATATGATAAAATACTCCCAGTCATCTCTGTTATATACTCATATTCCAATTAAGTATAGATCAACACCTTACTGCGCACCATATGTCTGAAAAGACTTTGCTATTGTACCATTAATAAATGAGACTTTTATGATATTACTTTAATTGAAGTTCTTTTAAGTGACAGTAAATTATTTTCCATTTTGATTAGTTTGAGTTCTGTTTGACTGCACACTATTATTACTGTGCATATAACATTGTCTCACAGAAATAAGTTGATGAATAGTTTAAAAAGTGTCCCTTGCAGGTGATCTAAAAGCAGGAAAAAAAAACTGTTCACAAATGTGGCTGGAAAGAAATGATTCATTTTTAATGTGGCTTATACTGAGAATTCATGTTAAAATAATTATAATTATAATATTTACTAACAAAGGTGGTTAAAAAGGAATAGGCAGTATTTTTATATTTCCAAAAAAATTATAATTTTGTATTTGAATATGCATAGATTATTTTTATTATGTAAAGCACCTTTTCTTGCTCCTTGTATGAAAAATGCTTTATCAATAAAGTTGGATTTGATTTGATTTTCCTTACTTCCTGTACGAGTATGCACTAGTTCTCTTATAATTTGTTTTCAAATAGAGCTATACAGCACTAGGTACCCCATTACTAGTATCAGTGAGTCAACCCTGCAGACTCAGTAAAACCTCATTATCTGCTTTATTAACAGCTTATACTTCTAGAATTACTTTGAGATACTTTGAAAAACTGGGTTGAGCCCTCAGGAGGGGTGATGATGTTTTCCAAATTATACCTAGAGAAAAGGGGATAGTTATGAATGAAAAAGGCCTGTGGTGATTTATGAATTCCCACGAGGATTCATTCTTGGCTCCCTTCTTATGAATCTACGCAAAGTTTACCTTCGTCATATCCCCAGAGTACCCAGGTGTTGTCTGGCACAGCTGTGCAGATCTATTCAGTGCTCTCACGATAGTCCCTCAAACAAAGCTGGTTTTATTAACTCAGTGGAGTCTCGCTCCACACAGGGAGTTGTTTATGATTCCAAAACTTTATCAGATATTACACAAGAGTGGATCCCAAGGAAGGCAGTCTGTGATGTCTGATAAGCTGGTGGTTCTCAGAACTGAATCCAAAGAAGGTGCTTGTTCCAACTGTATCTATTTTCCTACTACTTTTTTTTCCAACAGCATTTAATAAAAACGCCACCCTCACTCCTTTCTTGAACTCCATTCCATGTCTCCCTCCTCTCTTTTATGCCATTTTTCTGATGTGAAGCACTCTGAATTGCCTGTGTGTATGAGAAGTGCTAAAAAAATTGCCTCCCTCCCTGCAAAAATATCAAAAACCCATATCATCTCAAACTACATATTCCCCTACATATCCCACTTTGTTACCTGGGCTGCTGGAGTTGCTGGTTGTCTCTCCTCCCTTGGAAAAAAGGATGGAGTCCAGTTGTCGGAGGGGCGGGGGGCAGCAATCGGGAGAGCAGCAAGATGGTGTTAGCGCCAAGAACTTAGCTGCTGACGCCGAGTAGAAGTCCCTCTCTCTCACCACGCGTCTCTGACTCAACATCATGTGATTGCAGGGGATCAGGTACCTGGAAAAGCATGTTGGCAGAATCAGCCGGTGGTTGCAGGAGGAGAACTGGGGATGGGTTTGCGAGCAGACAGATGGTGACAGTGGGAGGTAGACAGTAAAAGCTCATCATGTTGTAAACCAATTAGTTTTGCCAAGCATCATAAATAGATTAGTCAGCATGGGCGCCGCTCACCTCAAAACAAGCTGCAGCATCACATCTTCACAGTGTAAGCCAATGAGAGTGCGGAACAGTGCCAGCGACACAGTGCCCAACTGGGGGTGGGCACAAAAAAAAACATTAAATCTAGTTATGTACTGTATATAAAAAACAAATTTCAACATGTACATTAAATTTAGTGTTTAATTTGTAAGGAAAAAAGCAAACATGTCACGCTTTATCCACACTCTGTCTTTTTATCGAGCTTCTTTTCTCCATTACTATTGATTTGCAAATTAAATATGATGGTCATTTGATGAATTATGCTCCTTTTTCTGCTAAAATATATCATTGTAAGAGCATTTGCTGACTGTCCATCCCCCAGGCCTGCATGCATCACGTTTCCCTGATCCTACATACCCGATTTAAATGAGTGAAACAGCTCATCGGCCCTTTATCAGGCCAGACAGTTGCCACTTCATTTGAATCAGGTGTATCAGAACAAGGAAACATGCAAAACATGCAAGGCAGGGGGCGTCAGTATAGGTTAAGATAAAGCTGCTTTATGAATTCAAAAGTCACTTCTGTACAAGGGTTTGAGGTTCTCTGTCAGATCAACACCTCACTGTATTCACTTTTAAAACATAAGTAACTCTGTCAGGTCTTGTGAGCCTCTAAATGTGTCTAATAGCACCTTATAAACTTTTTTTTGCTGTATTCTGTATGTTTTCGCACAGCGACTTTTAAGCGCTGTGTGTGTAAACCAATGACAGCAAACTGGTGCCGTTTGGGTCTAATCAGCCTCTCCTACCTGGTTACACATCTGTATCACATGTTCTGTCTTCATGGTCAGAGGGGACACTGCCCATTTACATAGTTGCATAGGTCCAGGCTAGATTATATCAAGGTTAATTCGGTCCATCAGGCAAAATTAAGCAGCCTCCTGTGCTGTTGTGTGGATATTATAGTTTGTTGAGAACATAGCGGCTGCAAAAAAATCAGTAAATAAGGTTCCATTTCTCACTGATTGACAACTGAAAGCAGTCTCTTTCAAAAAACAGCCGTTCGCTCAGCTCTTTGTCAGGGCAGGAGAAGCTGCCAATTTTCTTAAAATTGTCTATACTGCCATTTAGGACCTTTTTGTAACAATGTTTAAAGTTTCCTTTACTAACAGGATAACTAACTCCAGCTGGAAACTGCCCTGGCAACAATCTGGCTGTCTTAATGCTGACTTTCAAAGTTCAAGATTCCCAACTAACTTTCAAATCTAAGACATCTGTTCTGAGTCTTCAAAGAAGATTTGCGATGCGTGAACATGAAACACGTGTTCCTGAGACAAAGTTGTGTTTCAGTGCATTTGCCCTGTACCTGGAAGGGGGTGTTGATCCGGCTGACTAGCGTATCTAAAATATGGACGCTCTCGTGTCGGTGGAGGAGGATGAAAGAGAGAAAAGTTTGCAGCAGAGCCGGCTCGGTTACACTTCTCAGGAAGAGGTCCAGGTATGCTGTAGTAGTCATCACCTCCTCCAGGGTGAGCTTCATAGTCAACAGGTAATGTTTGTTTGCATTTGTGACAAAGGATCAAATTACAATACAGATAAAAATGTCAATCCAAAGAACACCGGGAGACTAAACTATCAGCAGTTGCATTTGGCTCTATAACCAAGTCCTTTAGCTCTGCACAGATGAAAGTGATAAAAGTTCAGAAACGAAGGCATGTACTTTATAAACAACTTTTCCATGGCATATGAACAAGGTATTGCATGAAGATTTAAGTGGAAAAAGAAGGAGAATCCAACCTTGTGCAGTGCTGGTGCTAGGACAGGCACGAGGAAACCATTATAGATGTAAGCCACCAACTGGTCTCTGATATCTATGTGGGCCACCTGGGAACAATATCAAGAAAAATGTCAATCTAAACTAATGGCAGCTAGTTGCAGCCATATGTTAATGTATTTTGTATGAAGGAGAGTCATGTGTTTATAATTTTGGTACCTCACACAACATAAATGATGGACACAGCTTCTTGCTCTTAGAAATAAGCTTACATAGAAGCAAATGTAGAACTAGCTAGAGAGATTTTCTGTTGGCATTTACAGTGGTGGAAAAAAGTTTTCTGCCACCCTTAGAAATATACACAATCTCAAATATTTTCAAATTAAAGAATGGTAATGACTTTTTACAGGTTTTGTTGTGTGTTTTTGCTTTGGCTGTGAAAAAAAACTGCATTTGAAGACCTAAAAGTGATTCTAAATGCACTATTTTGAACATGTAATTTGAACACGTATTTATTGTTTTTTATTCTTTTGTATGCATTCTTTTCTACCTTTTGCTTATATTGAACAGCGCTCCGGTACAAGTATTCTTGTTTAAATGTGCGAAGAGAAAATGGACTGGAATGGATTCGATTTTTTACGAAATGCATGGGGTGTCCGAAAACTTTTTTCCACAACTGTATGTCTCAGTTAGCGGTGTACCAGTTTGCACATTATAGTCCCACTCACAGTAAAACAGACACTTGAGCAGTGTATAATTAGGAAAAGCTGAAACATGATTAACAAGTCTCTACCCTAAGGGCATGCATTGTTTCCACAGTTCTCCGTTCGATTCATTCCGGTAACATGAGATTTAAAACCCTGACAGGCAAGACTTTAGACCTGGAGCTCACAAACTATCATTTTCCGACACTGTTTATAACTACACACTTTTACCTGAATAACAGCATTGCAGAATTCCAATGAGTTGAGAAACTGGACAAGTGAAGGCATCTTCAGCCAGTCTTCTTTGTTAAGGCAGTGCCACTCCTCACTGGAAATGTCCAGCTTGGTGGGCAGAGATGAGTACAGGCCACTTAAACCTGTAGCCAGCACCTGAGAAACATAGGAGAGTCAGTATTTAAGAAGGATTCAATCCTAGACCCCACAGCTTTCCCTAACCTAACCTCTGCTGTGATATAAATACAACACACTAAACTATTTGCCTTGAAGTAGCCTTATCAGTATCTTGTTATGAAATCCTCAATAAAGGAGCTATAGCCTACCTGATATTACTTCCGGCTATTTTAGTTGGCAAAAGCGGCTAGTTTTTAGCTTTAGCGTGACAATTTTTCTCTGCCTAGGAATCTGGAAGTTCAGGAAGTTAACCCCATTGGCCGAGAAAGAGCGTCACCCCAAAGCTACAAACTAGCAGCTTTCGCTAACTAAAATGGCCGGACGTAATATCAGGTATAGCTCCTTTAAATGTGTTTACAATAAACTGCAAATTTATTTTATGAATCCAACCAAAAAAGAAAAATTTTAGGTGTTACACTGCTTTTATATCACTCAAATGATACCTAAGGTGAAAACTAGGGCTTTGACCTTGTTAGCATGTCCATGTGACCTTTTTTATATGCTCAAAAGCATGGTTTAGCATTTTTACCCTGGAGCTTCAGTTTATCAGCGATGGTCTTAGAATCTCGGATTAAGTCAGGTTTAAAAGGAGTAACCAATCCACTTAGCCAATCCCATTAACCTCCGAGTAGAAAGAAGAAGGTCATTTTTAGCTAAACAGATGTACGTTTTAATTAGGACAATTGTGAACCATAAACCATTTAAAGTCACAAAGAGATTAACATATATCTAAAAATAAACTTCTTTGTAATATTGAATAGCACAGATCAGTTTGAATGTGTTCATTAATTCATGACTGGAGGGGTTTTAATTGTAATAAACTCCAGTTTAGCTAAAATTATTCCAAAACAGGAATTAAGATGCACAATGAAAGCTACATTAAAGATGAAATTATTGAACTTTTAATATTAATGAAGCAGGTATCTGACATATACAATGCTATCACTTGGTAGAGAT
The DNA here is from genome assembly GCA_036024015.1 of Craterocephalus amniculus. Lineage (NCBI taxonomy): Eukaryota > Metazoa > Chordata > Actinopteri > Atheriniformes > Atherinidae > Craterocephalus > Craterocephalus amniculus. Next base: position 6,329 of record JAVQJG010003832.1, on the reverse strand, counting down.
TTAATTTTATGATGTAGATACTATATGCAGCTTTGCAACACACCACTTCATTCTAAAGACCGATTTATGGCTCCAACATCTACACTGAGGCCTCCATTTTTTTTACATCGATATTGTGGTGCAATATCGATGTAAAATGTGTAATTAAAAAAAGCAACAGACTCAACACAATATTCTGTCTTTACTTCGTTAAATACTTCTTAGAAAGGTAATCCAAGACGCGGTTCCAATCAAGAACAACAGAGCCTCTTGCGGTACTGTTCAGTTCAAGTGTGAGATGAGTGTGTCATTAGTGTTGTAACGTATACATCCTCTGTAGGATTATCCCGCCGTGGTTTCCCCAGTGAATGCCTGTGGAACCAATTAAATTCAAACTCTTCTTGTCGAACTGGCATCACATCAACATGCATTTTTCACCCCGCTGTCTGCTGCTGCGGGTAAATGGCATTATATGGGATTAGCTTGCTGTAATCTTACAAATGCCAGACATTTGTAAAAGCTCAATGCCAATTTTTTTTAACCTTGTTTTGAGTGGCTCCATGAATTCATCTGCATATTTTAGATTAATGATGACACCCACGGACTCACAAATGTCAGGGAATAATAATGATGCTCTTAACTGAGGGGAATTAAGCAAGTCATTTTAAAAACAGGACCAAAAAAAAAAAAAGGACATTTAGGACGGACCGGGCAGAAGTAGGTGCTCTCTGCGATGTGTTTGGCCACTCGTTCGTTCTCGGCAGACAACGACATGATGAGCAGCAGGGCGTCTCTGGCTTGTTGGCCCACGCCTCCCTCTCTGTGAATGAATGGGATGAGCAGGGAGAAGATGAGGAAGTTGGTGGCTCCCTGATCCTCGCTGGTGTGGAAAAACAGCTCCAGGATGGAAGGGTCCTTTGCCAAAACGCAGCACAGCTGATTGAGCAGCAGCACCAGCTCGGCTTCGACGGCGGGCGCCGCCGTGCCCGAGCAGGAGGACAGCAGCATCATGAGCGGCCGCAGGATGGGCTTGTGATGCAGCAGCGGCTGGCGCGCCTGACCCACCAGCATCTCATACATCTTCAGCTGCTCCAGTTTCATGTCGTCGGTGAACTCCCTGCGGAGGCTCCACACAAACAGACGCTCCATCACGTTCTCCATCACCACAAACTCCAGGATGGGGCCCATGGCTCCGGCCTGACCACTCTCCTCCTCCATCAGCAGGAAGAGCATGTGCTCCACGTAGTTCTGCACGGCGCTCGCCTCGTCTCCGGGGATGGAGCCGAAGCGAGGGCTGCCGCTTGAGCCGGAGCTGAGGTTGATGACACCCAGGGAGGGCAGGGTGGAGGTGCTGCGCAACGGATCATGTTTTTCAAGGATCTTCACTACCTGCAGAAAGAAGCGCAGACAAAAAGAGTCACACAGACACATACGACCTCAGATCCTCATGTGGCTGTATCTGAATATCAGTACAGCATTTTTCTGAGTAAGAACCTTGTGCACAGATCACAGATTAATACTTGATTTTATGGCACTTCATTTTACACAAACTCAATAAAGCATCAGCACACAAAAAGGCACCACTTTTCCTCTCTTCCTGTTGGGTCCGCTGTCAGCAGAAACTGGGTGTTAAGTAGACCAGCAGCACAGCACAAATAAACTCAGTTGGGTTGCACAGAATGAAGCAGTCCTTTGTGTTTCCAGTCCCTCCCATGTGTGCCCACTGTGTAGAAACCAGTGTCACAATAATAGAGCCATTATCCCCAGCCTGACGCTGCAACCATGTCAATAACTAGCTGTGTATGAGAGAACTGGCCATAGCTCATGGAAACGAGAGAATGGTGTTTGTAGTCCCAGTCTTAGCCTGATGGAGCTTGGCGCTGCAGCCTGAAACTCAAAGATCAGGATCCAGCCGTTAAAAAACTTCTGAGAAATTTTTTACCCCAGTCATGGAAGTTATGCTGCAGGTTCCGTCCATTTGTCTGCTTATTAGCGGGATTACTCTTAAAGCAAATGATCTATTTGAAATTTTTACTAGCAGTGGTGCATGAGCCCACTTTAAAGTGGTTAACTTTTGATGCTGACCCAGTTCCGGATCTGGATATGGGATTTTTTTTTCTAATTATAATTATTATTTTATTAAGCCTCGGCAGAGTCAGGAGTGCTGAACTGGATGGATAGGATGTTGGTTATGGGCTGCCATAAAGTTGGCAGCATCAAGGCCAGTTGAAAACAGGTTCAAGGTTGATCCAACTCTAGTGGAGACTTAATAAGGAAGAACCTTTCATATGGCATGTGACCAATAAACTGGCTCTAGCTTTAACAATATCAGTTTGATAAGCAGTATCTGATAAGCCCTTCTAAAAAAATAAAAAATTCGGGGGTTAAATGTGAGGGTAGCATCTAATTTCTGCAGTAAAAGCACGCATGGGTCAAAAATATAAAACATAAACATAGAAAAGTCTTGCAAAAGGACACACAAGCTAAGGATAAATAAAGAGGCCTCATTGCATCATGTGTGTAGTTTTGCAAAGCATCATTAGATGTAGAAATCTAACCCTGAGCAGCAGAGACCATTTTTTTTCAATACATTATTCCAGAAAAAAGTTGAAAATATGATAATAAAAAATAAAACAAACATCTATAGATTTAATCAAAACAACCGTATAAAACAGCTTCAAAATTGTGACTTTGATTTTGACTTTAAAAGAAAGCCTTAGCAGGAATTTGAAATCCAAGGGAGCAAATAGAGAAAAAGTTTCTCTCTCTCTGGAGTTCTAAAAAGTGTATGCTTGCAAAGTGCAGAGACTAGATGAGAGTGTGAAAGCATTAATAATGCAACATGACATATATGGTGGAAGACTCCCGTAGTTCTGTTAGCACCGGAGGGGAAAGGATCAAAAGCATGATTGAGATTGAACAAAGAAAGATATACCCTAAAATGTGTCATTTCCTCACACAAGATGTTTGTGCTATTTTGCCTTATAAACATTCAAATAGGGTTAATGTAACCAGCAGAATAAACCTTCAGAGCTTCTTTGAATAGTAGCAGAGCTGAGACGGAAAAACAAAGCTGATGTCAAAGTATGTCAGCATGTACATGGCACAATACTGAACAGATGTACACTCATGAAATCGAGTTCCTTATTAGGGGTTGCATGGTATTGACCATAAATGGGATGGATTAATCAATAATTCACAAAAATGGTGTCAAACCACACTATACAGGCTGCAGTTAAAGATTACTGGGAGTCGCTTTGCATGATGAAATAAACACAGTGAACTGTGTGAGGCCAGCCTAGCAGCAGATTAGACCCAGCAAGTAAATAAATATATATATTTGTAATGTCACAATGCTAAAACAAGCAGGGCTTCTCACTGAGGGACAGACAACATTGTATGCACCACATTACCCTGATCTGAGGGTTTTCTGAGCTGTACTTGAAATAAAGAACACTCATATCAGGCTACAGATTAACTAGGAATGGAAATAAAGACTGCAGGAGTGGACTTGTGCTGCCAGTTCGCCCACAGCAAAACAAGCATTAATCTGAAACAGTAGGTACATCTGGCAGCATCTGAATTTTTTTGGGAGTGATTCTGAAACTGGTGAGATATCTGCTTGTCCAACATTGGACTATTCATCAGTTCCAATAAAAGAATTGTTTAAGACAAAATTACAGGTTCTATAAAGTCAACCTGCTGAATAAATGTCCAGCATTCATTGTCTAGATCCGGTTTGGAGGTCAACCAGATCTAGAGGGAAACCTTGTTATGGCCTTGTTGCTTTGTCATATTCACCAGCTAGTTGCTAACTGGGTCCAACGGGGAGTACTTTTTAAAATATAACAGCAGCTACCCGTTTCAGCTAAAACCTGTCATGCAATTGTTTAGCAAAACGGCAAATTTTATTACAAAATCCAAACAATCTGTATTTGTAGAGACAAAGTTGTTACCCTCTCTCTAAAATCAGATTTTACATTTTGTGGTATAATCATACACTCTGCTCTGCAGCTCTAATTAAAACCCATTTCTGAGCTGGGCTGATCAATTAAAAGGTTAAGAGTGAGGCATGCACATAAAGTTGAGCCACTCACACAGCTAATCCCTGCAAACTTGCTTTTTGTCGGCATTAATAAACCAACAGAGCAACCCGGCTTGATTCAAACAAAGCTTTTATCCCTGAACTGACAACCATTAATGCAGGTGTAAATGCTCTACCAACAGCCCACCCCGTCTCCTTAATGTCTGGTCATTGTTACTTTGGTGTCAGTGTGAGCAGACTTTGTTCAGCTCAGTGCGGGCGGCGTAGGGTTAGCAGGCCTCCAGCTCCCACAGGGGTGAACAGGGACAAATGCTGCAGCAAAGAGCCAAGAGTCTGAGACAAACTGCGTTGCCCTGCCAAGATTCCACTGGCCTTCACCACAACGCAGCGAGCTGGAGTCACTTTCTACCATCAGAGCTGGAGGCAGAGCTTTGGCTAAATGTCTTTTTAAGTCTTTGAAAACATATTAACACAATAAATGTTGATTCGAGTTTAATATAACTTTGATTTGACTCGAAGCACAGTGAACTCTCTAGTGTGGCTCCAAAATACGAGGGAAGGTGGACGGATGACATTCGGATGATGTTCTCTTGTTTACCTGAGCCCAGTGGTTCTTGAACACAATCATGCAGGTCTCTGGATCCACCCCTTTTAAAACCAGAGACGGCTCATCTTGGTTTCCATTGGCAACCATGGAGGCCATCATGATGACCAGTTCACATGGGTTAAATCATGTCATAGGAAGGAGAAGGGGGACTTTCCTGACCGATTACTGGGTGCAACCGAGACTGCAGAAACAGGAATCATCAAGAACCTGAGGAGTGAGAAAAAGAAGACACAAAGTGACATAATCACACACACACACACACTCTACAAGTAAAAGGCAGCATGATGAAACAGCAGCACTGATACAATGATGTGGTTCTGACTATGACTGCTGCATATTACAGGGCTCTCCCTCTGTGCCTCTGCATGGCTGGACAGCAGCTATGACAGGCATGCAGTAAAAAGAACAATAACAGGCACAGCGAGATGTCTTGGCGGAGGAAAGGACAAACCGTGCTCTACTTTGGACGTGCCTGCAACTCTGGACTTACACTGAGCTGTCAAATTGTTTTTGGAATACCTCAGACGCCCACTGTGGATTCCTGCAGGCCCCCTGACATCACTCTCATTACAGAAACTAAACAGCAATTGGGTGTGATCTACTCTAGCTGCATGTAGGGGGAAAAAGAAAGACTGCTAGTTCTGTACATCCGACCGACCTTGTTGTTTCCATTTCTGGTTGAGACATTGCATTTGCAAACATTTTTCAAGGAGGTGAAGTCTGGATTGTCTGGATGGATGTTGTTTTAGGTTAAACTAGCCTGAGGGCAGTTTTATAGAAAACATATAAAACTCACACTGGCACCATGGAAAATTGGAAGATGTCTGCTTTTCTTCCCAGAAAGGAGCTAATCTATTGTTTTCCTTAGAGGAGGCATCACTGGAAAGTTTGATTGATTCTGCTAAAACAAGTCAAAGAGTTTTCATTGTGAATCACAGAAACGGAACAAAAGTGGTACTGTCTGACTCAGACAGGCCCTTCAGGATGTAATTTCTCTCCTGTTTATTTCCTGTCTGCAGACAGTCCATGTTTGTGATGACTATCATAACCACTTGACACGATGTTGGCTGCAGCTTAAAATCAAATTTGTTCAAAAAGATCCCAAAAATAAGCTCTGTGGACAATTAATACTGTAGGACAAATATCCATATTTGACAGGAGGTAGTCGCAGGAGTGGCCCAGAGCCAGTGTCCAATCTAACAATTCTTCACATTTCCTCTCTCTTATCCGTGTCATAAGATCTGGACTACACAGAGACACTAGGATTTGTAAGCATGCAGTTTAGAAATATTATGCTTCTCAGTGGCATGCATATGCATCCAGCTTTTCATTTGGAAATGTTCAGCTCATTTTTTTAGCTTTTAGAAATATATTTTCTTAGCGATAACAGTAATAAAGTTCCTTTAAAATCAAAAAGAATTTTTTAAACAATAAGAAACATTTACTTTCATGCCTGTTAATTACAATTCCAGCACCAGACATTTTGCCTTTGGATGCACACACAAGAAACACATAAACCTGCAAGCAAATATTTGAGCCACTTATGCTATTTACACCAGATTGCTCTTAGTAGCACGCTGAATCCATCCATCCATCCATTTTCTGAACCGCTTAATCCAAGTGGGTCGCGGGTGTGCTGGAGCCTATCCCAGCTGTCAAGGGGCGAGAGGCGGGGTACACCCTGGACAGGTCGCCAGT
>JAVQJG010003816.1:0-20154 GCA_036024015.1 Craterocephalus amniculus | reverse complement strand
TGTCTTTGGACAGTGGGAGGAAGCCGGAGTACCCGGTGAGAACCCACGCATACACGGGGAGAACATGCAAACTCCACACAGGAAGGCCACAGTTTCAAGCCCCTCCTCAGCCGGAATCTTCAAAAGTAAAATATAATTAAGAAATGAAAAAGTGAATCACTGTGTATGTCTGGAAGTAAATTACTGTATGCAAAAAACATGTTTCTTAATAATTCATGCATGAAGAGGTTAAAAAAAGAGTCAATTTCTATTATAAGTATAAGATAAAAAGAGAAATATATCAATCCAAATAACAGAATTATTTCTATCATCTCTCCATTAACTGTAATCAAGCAAGCAGAAATCAACTTACTATCCCCATGACAACGGAGAGACCCCACCCTATAGGCGGCTTCTGAACCCGGCCTCTGGATGTCACCCAGAACCAGAGCCCTGACTGGGAGGCTCCCCTTATGGGTGACAAGACCCGAGTCTTCGGTCCTGAGACATTGAGGAAAAAACGCAGAGATGGAGGAGGAAGAAGATGTAGTGAGCAGTGAGAAGACGAATTTATGATGATGGAGGAAGAAGGGAAAAAAGCCAAGATGGTGAGAAATTATGGAGGGAAAGTTAAAGATGGTGAAGTGCTTTTCAGGAAGACATTTTAATAACCAGTCAGACCGCATCATATCCACCCCGACACCTCACACTCTATCTTTGCCACATTTTGTGACAGCCGCTGGCGAAGGAGCACTCCAGACAGACAGCGGGACGAGCGGCTCCGTCCATTTACACCCATGTTCACATAATCTACACGTCAATCACCCAGTTAGGTGGAAACTCATTCGCGACCGGGAAGGAGGTGGTACAGAAACAGTATCAGCTGACAAAAAGCTGGTGAAAAGAAGAAACTGAGAAGAGATGATCTTACAGTTTTCATGCTTAAAATAAAAATAACTTTACTGTTAGCAAAACACCAGCCCATTTTTACCACAACTATAAACACAATATCAGCTTCATTCTCTCTGCAAAACATTGCACGCATGTCTGTATGATGTCATTTCTATGTAAGACTTCTATGAAACAGGAGGTGAAACACCACACAGAAGTAAAATGACCGAATCGGGTGTGTTGAAGCAAGAAAATATCTGAAACCTACCTGACGGTGGCCGCTAAGAACCAGAGTTTAACATCCCTGGGTTAGAGAGGTAAAGTGTAAAGAAATGACAAACTTTCCTGTTTAGATAAATAAAGAGGACTCGAAGTGAATATTATGCAACTATTTAGCATGTTAAATAAGTTTCTAAACTTTCCCCACTTAATTTTTATTTAATTTAAAGAAGGTTTTTTTCTGATTAATCTGTGATTATTTCAGAAATGGCTCAAAATGCATCTGAGAACAGTCACAGTAGTTAACATAAAAATGAGAGGGATGTTACGGTGCTCAAAGCATGTTTTTACGCCAAACGCAGTGAGGTGTTTAAAGCTCCGTTTGCACCAGCACATCTGGCTTGGTACAGGGCAGTTTGGTTTGGTTTGGTTCAGGAAACTCTGTTATGCTAACCGTACGCTAAACTCACAGCTAACCGTACCCAACCTGGTAGGCGGTCTAATGGCCAGCTAGGGTGGATGTCATATCATGATGTCATAGCAGTGCAAAGCCTTCCATGAATTATAACAAAGAAGATACAATGGAAGAAAAGGCTTCAAACAAGTTGGCCAAGTTGGACTGGAAGTGATGTTTTTTTTGACCAATCAGCAGACTGCTGCCTGCCACACACGTTTAGGATCGGATTGGTCAGGCTGGGATCTCAACGCAAGAGTCCAATAAAAGCAGAATAAGTCGATGGGATATTCTGACACCGTTTTCTGCCTGTCAAAATGCAGAAAAGAAAGTGTATCAGCCTGTCCCTTACTGACCCAGACACATTGTCGGAAACAGAGCTTTAGTGAGCAAAAGAAAGAAACAATAAAGGAGGATGTTGTAGTGGAACTGCACTTTACAGCAGTTCCAACATCTCAACATTTTGTGTCGATAACTTTTGTTTGTTGTCCAAACTTACTGCAGGAACTTCTCCGGTGGACTCTTTTCTCTCATTCATTGATTCCAGATGCAAACTACTGTCCAAATCAGTCCTAGTCGGGGGGAATATATTATAGGAGTACCATGGTCTCATTTCTACTCTGCCTCAGTCATTTTATGATCAGTCTTCACAGTAACTTGTCAAACGTCACCATTTAAACCAGAGTCAGAGTCAAAGGCTGTCACCTTTAAATTTAATAACACAAACATCTTCTCCTCTCCCTTCTTCCTCTGCTCTGTGACTATTTGCTGTTTTCTGTCCTGACTCAGTGACAGATTCATAGATTTATTTGTCTCATCCTTATCCAACTCAGCAGAAAGAAGTCAGACAATTTAAGCAACCTTTTAGTTCCTGAGAACAAAACACCAGGTACATCGGGTGGAGGAGTGGCTAAGTCTGATCTATGAAGAGGTGCAGCAGAAAGGAAGAAAGGAATTATCGTATTTGTAGGAATCAGTACCACTCCATGCGGTCGGCGTCACAGTTGCAGTAGTGAAGCGGGTCCACACAGTTGCCCTGCAGGCCGCAGGCACACTGCCGGCTGCCTGGATCAGCTCCTCCCCAGTAAGTCTGGATACGACCTGCACGGGGACCGCCCAGCCACCAGCTGAATGGAGAGCCCTCTGAAACACACACATGTACATATACCCAATAAATAAAACCCTCATATTCCTGAACATGTTTACCAGTCTGTTCAACCTTTGTCCTTAAAAATACTGTGAGGAGGAAAGTTAAAAAAAATTAGCTCAACATGGGTGGCATGACTTTTAAATGTCAGATTATGATTAATAGCAGCTGATGTATGAATGTCTGCAATTACTCTGTCATTTTCTGTTACTTAGTGAGACTATTTTTGTGTAAACCTGAAAAAAGGCGTAGAAATGCACCCCACCTGGAACACAGAACAGATTTACAGATAGATTCACTAAGTTTTTTATGCTCCTTTAAAACAACACCATACATATTTTTGACCCTTGACTCATTTTGGTGGAACACAGACGTTTACTAGACGTTCCCAGAGCTTTTGTTCCTGCAGCAGTCTGCACTGGAAAAGAGGCCACTCCAAAAATAAGTTAAAGAAAATTAAAACCCGGTATTTTTGCCTTAGATAAGCAAAATCTAATTTTAAAAAAAAGTGAAAATTGTCTTGATAAGATTTATGAACTGAGACAATATATTCAACACTTAAAAAATCTTGAAATAAGCTGGAAAAACTTGTTCTTTGCTATATTTTATTAGTATTGTGAAGTTTTGTGTCTGATTATAAGTTTGTGGTGCTGAAAAGTCGTATTTCGCCCCTATTGTCTTACAACAAGTTCCTGTATCTCACTGAAATGTTTATCTTTATAGGTGATTGTATCTTATGTTAAGCATCATAAGATGTTTTCAGTAGAAATTAGAAAAATGCACTTGGATTTGGCGTTTTTGTAGTGTGAGACTGAAAAACTGCATTTCTCAATTTTGCTGGACCTCCATGTGAGAGCAGCATTTGACATGCTATCAAATGTGTATCAAAACTTTGGATGTTTATGAATCAGCTGTGATTGGAGGAAGTGAGGAAAAGAGAGAAAGTGACAAAACAAGATATGAGACGAGTCACCATCAGACTGGCTTTTACCGACTGGAGACAGCTCAGAGAGTTTCAAGATGAAGGATGCCAGACGGATGGGGAATTCCTTTTTGATAGGGGGCGCCAAAGTGCAAAAGGTTCAGTAATGCCGCTTTAATATGACTGAAAAGGGCAAGTACGATGTGAATAAGTCCTGGAAGCTGCTGCAGTTTGGTGACTTGTATTAGACAGTGGATCCCAGAGAAAGATTTTTAGTTTTGCATGAATAGAATAAATTGCCATCTCCCAGTTATTGGGATTGCTGTGATATTTAATATTTAAAAAAAACATTGTTATTGTTGACAAGTTTTTTTATTAAAAACAGAACATTTTGTAAAATATATTTTTTTAAAAATTAGGAATCAAGAGGCATTATTCATTCTAGTGCATCAAATCTGTGCTAGTTTCACACAGCCTCACACAGCTGGTAATCCAGTCAAGTTTGACCTTAGTGAACGTATAAATAGATTAGTTTTTGGATTAGAACAGTATTTCTTACTTACACAGCATGTTTAAGATGTTTCCACCCTTTAACACAACTGTCTGCAATGGATGGATCATCAACTGGCTTGCAAAGAGTTTGATGGGGAATCAGAAAAAGACCTAAAATGTGCCTTTAAGACTGGAGTTGAGAGAAACACTGGATTACAATATTTATAAGGTTTGTGACCTCCTGACTCATGTGGTTTTGCTTCATCACACATTCTTCTGGGTAAAACATCCTCAAGCCGATATCCTACAAAATGAATATTTTAGAACTCCAATAAACACAACCTGATGGCTGTATGCTGCTTTGCTGACTTGAAATTTTGTCTGTATCTCAAAGAAATAAACTAATAAAGAAAGAGGAGGCATTTCCCCACCTTCCACAAAATGTGAGTAGGGATATAAAAGCTCATTAAGATGTGGACCAGACTGTGAGGAAAACAACCGGCAGCAGTCACTCCGCCTCATATGATGAAGCAGAGTGATGTTTGCAAGCTTCCAATCCTGACACAGGATATGTAGTTTTCATACGGCAGACGATGACGGTATATAGATTCTGAGAGTGTGCAGGATTTCAAATGGTCTCTGCTGAGTCAGCTCTTCTTTAGTTTGTGATGGAGCTTTTATTTCTCGACTCACTCTCCCTTTTCCATCACATTCACAGTTTTCATCCATCATTTTATCACCAGTAACACCAAAATGTTGCCTCACCTCACAGACATCTGTCAAATTATCTTTGTAGTTCCCCAGCAGAATGAAACTTCAACGAGTTGTGCTGATTTGAATTAAATAACTTGGCAACCAAAAGTTTTACCAAAAGCTCTTTTATGGTGGCTGACAGACATGAGTGGGTTAAAACATTCAAATACATAACACGGGTAAAAAAAGGCATTAAAAGAGATGTTTAAATGGGTTTGAAGTGTTTAACTGTCTTGTTTTACAACATATGTGATGATCAGTTGTTTTCTGTGCAGGCTTTGACAGCCTATAATTCAATGCAACTTGGTGATTAGAGTTCTTTTAATGCGGTTTCCAACACAGGTTTCATATTTGAGCTTACCCTTCAGGCACATTGAAAGAAAAAAAGATGAAATAAAATGCTCCAGCAATCTTTCCGGGAGATAAGATCAAGAGATTTAAGGGATTAGGGGTAGATAAGATGCTTGAATAGTGAAATTTAGCTTAAAGATATTAAAATATGATTGCAAACACCGTAACAGAATGACTCCTATTATAGAAAGTTAAAGTTCTGCTATATGTTTTTTTTACAGTTTTAGGGAGGACGAGGTAGAGGTTTAATAAAAGTGTGGCTTATTTTTCATTTGCAAATGAGAAATACGGAAAAAGCTGACTATTCAACGAGTCCTTTGCTCTTTGCACAGGAGAATGAATACTTCTCTCTTTACTCCACAGCTCTGTTTGTCAATTCCAACCCTTCCAGCTGAGCGACTCGGAGTCCTGTCATGTTTAAATTGCCTACAAAATTAAAGGAAAACATACTACAAATATCCTTTTACTTTATGTGCATTCATGTGTGACTGATTGACTTCACAGTCAACGGGAACTGTCAGTGAGGTTCTGTTCAGGTGTCACACACTGCTGTGAGCTCAACAGAAACAGTTGATTTAGCAGAAATACCTGCAATGGCAACTCTTTCAGAGGGTAATTTCTTTTTCATTTCAACCTTTTACAGAGAGCCATCGACATGAACATTTCCTGAAATTGTTATTCCTGGAGGATAAAGAGAATTAAATATAAATGATAAAAATATGAGCCAAAAGCGTATTACTTATTGACTATTGTTTCGCTTCAACTAAACTGGTTTTATAGCTTTCCTGCTGGAAATGAAATCTATTGTCTATGGTGCCCAAATGTACAGAAAATGAGCTGCCAGAGGGAAGAAACTGGATCTCATTTGGGAAAATAAAACTACAGAAACTGGTAAAAACTTGTTGGAATAAAAAGGCATAAAAAGTGATGACAACTTGTGCTATAAAGGTCACTGATGCTGCATTCAACATCCTTCTAAAATGGAACATGAAACAAAAAATCCAATTTTATTTCCATCCATCCATCCATTTTCTGAACAGCTTAATCCAAGTGGGTCGTGGGTGTGCTGGAGCCTATCCCAGCTGTCAAGGGGCGAGAGGCGGGGTACACCCTGGACAGGTCGCCAGGGCCGACATGGAGAGACAGACAACCACTCACACACACACTCACTCCTAGGGAGAATTTAGAGTGCCCAGTTAACCTCACAGTAGGAGGAAGCCGGAGTACCCGGTGAGAAACCACGCATACATGGGGAGAACATGCAAACTCCACACAAGAAGGCCACAGTTTCAAGCCCCTCCTCAGCTGGAATCTGGCTCCGACCGACTTGGGACTTGAACTGGCGGCCTTCTCACTGTGAGGCCACAGTGCTAACCACTACACCACCGTGCAGCCCCAATGTTATTTCATTTCATATTATTTTACTATTCACTCATATACACTCAGCACCTGTATCAGGTCTACCTTGCTAGTATCGGGTTGGAACCCCTTTTTCCTTCAGGACTGCCTTATTTGCTGCCACTGGTCGGGATAATAAAGAATAACAAAGTTACTTACCAAAGCTATGCAGATGACATACAGATTTATATTACAATATCTCCAGGAGGCCGAGGTCAAGTACAGGCTCTGGGTAAATGCACTGAGGAGATTAATGGCTGGATGAGCCTGAACTTTCTTCAGCTGAACAAAAACAAAACTAAGGTGATTGTCTTTGGAGCCAAAGAGAAGCGTTTAAAGGTCACCACTGAGGTTCAGTATACATGTAAAACCCATCGACCAGGCCAAAAATCTGGGTGTAGTGATGGACTTGGACCTAAACTTTGAAAATCAAATTAAGCGGATCACAAAGTCTGCCTTCTATCACTTTGATAATATATTGAGGTTTAAAGATGTGATGTCCAAGCTGGACTTGGAAAAACTGATCCATGCTTTCATCTTTAGTCGGCTTGATTTTTGTAACAGTGTCTATACAGGTCTTCAAAAAAAAAAAAACTCAGACAACTGCAGCTGATGCAGAACTCTGCTGCTTGAGTCCTAAGACCTAAGAACAAGAAAGTAAACCACATCAGTCCAGTTCTGAGTTTTTAGACTGGCAGCCAGTCTGTCAGAGGATACACTTCTGTTGCTGGTCTATAAAGCTCTGAATGGTCTAGGACCCAAATACATCAGTGACCTTCTGACCCAGTATGAACGGACCCCTTCAGCTTCTATGCGCCACACATCTGGAGCAAAATCCCACAAAGCCTCAGATCAGCAGAGACATTCAGTTTATTTTAATCCAGGTTAAAGACCCTCAATATGGGCTTTTTCTTTTAGGCTTGAAATATAAACTTTGTCTTTCTTTTAATCTGATGTCCTTGTTCTGATCTTGATTTGACATTTTTCTACCTTATTTCTTTTTAAAAGTTTGTTTCGGTTTATTGTACTTTTCTGCAAATTCCTTGAATTGTCTTGTATGTGAAATGTGCTGTATGAATACATTTGGCTTGCCTTAATTCTAATGCTACACAATGGTCATAAAGGGTTGGACAGGGTCAGCAACAATACTCAGGTAGGCAGTGGTGTTTAAACAATGATCAGCTGTGTGGGCTCACCCACGCAAAAAAGCAGCAATGCTGCTGTCCACAATGCTGGAAGAAACAGAATGGAGAAAATTTACCAAAACCCTGACAATTCAGTTCCTTTCTTTTAATTCAGAATAGCTGGAACCTGTTGGAAAATCAAATCAATTATAAGGCAAAAAGTGGACGATTTGTGGAGGTCCACAGGTGAGTGTGTTCAGGGAAACTCCTCTTCCTCTTAGCTTCCCTGTAATTTGAACCCTGGTTCTGGAAGGAAATGTAGTAAATTGTGTGTCTACATGAATAAATTAAATGCATTGCTGATGTATGATTGGCTGACTAACTATTTATGTTAACAAGGTGTTGAACAAATTTCAAAAGGTACAATGAAAAAAACACAAGGTTTGCTTTGTAGATTTTAGCTGAAATGTCACACTCGATAGTGAAGGGAGAGTTTAGTGGTGGTTTGGGATTGGGTCAAAGTTTTAAAGGCACCATAAATAAGAATGTGGCCAAAAACGGTTACTACACTAAAAATAGGAATCTGCCTCCCCCTTTGCCCATTCCCTCTAGACTCAAGGTTTCAGAGCTCTTTGCAAATCATTTACTTATTGCAGTCCTACTAAACAAACTCTGTAGTCAATACTGAACAACACGGTGGTTCAGTAGCTTAGGTGTAGCGCTCCGAAATGACGCTAACCTGAAGCTAACTAACGTAGTAGCTGGAGTCCAATCTTAGCCTACCGGTCTAGGAGAAGAGTAGTCACTACTGCATCCGTTTTCAAATTCCTCTTAATTTTCAGCTGTCTCCGCCGTTCAAATTCAGCTCCATTATAGATCCTCTGCCTTGAAAACTTTATCTTATCTTTTATCTTACTTATTTTTGAAGTTTTGTTGTCTCCACCTTGTAGCCAGTAATAAACTGGCAACCTGTTGTTGGTCACCAGCTGACGTTCTACTCACTGCAATGATTTGTAGACGGCAGAGGATGGCGCCTCATCCCAAAGCTTGATTTCAAAACATCAACATGATTTACAGTCCGCAAAAGATTTTTTTGAATGTGAATATTTGAGCCTTACTGTAGTTGTTGGTGAGTTCAACATATTTTCTATGAACATTATTCCCGAGTCTCTGTGACATATTAAGGTGATTTTATGACCATTTCCTTTAGATTACTGACGTATTAGACCTTTAATGACATGTGATACAGAGAGCTGTAGAATGAGATGAAACTTCAGGGATTCATAGTCCTCACCTTGAGTGTTGTGGAGGCGGGACTTCCGGCAGTGGTAGGACAGTTCCTGTTGGCAATGCTCTGATTGGTCGATGACAGCTCGTAGCTGCTCTTCCCCGGACGGGTAGTCAAAGTAAACTGAATGCAGGTTTACGCCTGGAGAGGGTCGCACTCCGGTTAGCTCTGTGTTGCTGTGCTGGATCACCATCCATGTTTTCTCCTCTGGGGATATAAATCAATACAAATGATACTGATTAATTATGATTAAGAACTCCAAAATGAACAACATAATGATGGAGATGGAGTAAGTGTGAGAGAAATAATTCAGGATGAGCATTGTCTGATAAACAGCAGTAAAAAATAAAGGACTTGGAAAAGCTTTAGCTTTCATCAGGGACTCATTGGAAGACTGACCTAAAGGTAACTGTATTGAGAGAATATGAACTAGTTTGATGAGAATATTCTTTGCTTTCCGGTTGCCTGGTTCTTCCACAGAGAGCCCGATTCCCTCTGCTGATCTCCAATAAACTGAAGCACACTTTCAGTATCCGACACAGTCCGACATTCCATTATAAACCAGCAGGTGAGAGAAAAGGTTGGCAGGCTTTCAAGGGAAGGCTGTAGCTTCTATGTTAAATGAATCCTTTGTCACCACTTGAAAATCTGAACTGCATTAAAATCAAACGTCAAATGAGAATAGAAACATATGCAGTCCCTGATTTCCCTATTTTCATCACACATCATCTTTGATGGGGCCTCATGAGGCATAAAATAATTAATTAAATCAACCAACAGCCCATTTTGTAATGGCTTGGTGACTACCATTTTTAGAGTCTATGGTAGTGACTCTAAATGGGCCGGAGCTGTTATGTTGGCACAAGAGGGACCAACTTAATATTAAAAAGATGTCTTTGAATTTGTGGCTGATATTTTACCACTGTTTTTATCTATTCATCCAAATGAAACTATTTAAAGATTTACATAAACAAATTGAAGAAAAACAGAAATAATGGGACAAAGAGAAAAGGATTAGCTTAATGTGCATTTAGATGGTCATGAAGTCCTTCTGAAGGAGGAAGCCATAAGAAAAGTAGCGACTGAGGTTTAAAATGAAGTGAAAAAGCAGATCGGTGTGTGTTGAAGGAACATGAAATCATGCAGAACATTGTGTGAGTGTGGAAAGAAGAGAAGAGTGAAAGAGTGTGCATGTGTCACCTGTCATGTTGCAGTAGACCAGCTGCGGTTTGATAGGTCCGCTGCCGTCCACGTCCACGTGAAAATATCCCGATGTGTTGCCCTTGTGTTTGTAGGCTTCACAGGATTGCTCGTACACAGCTGGGAGGAAAAATAACGAGATCAGCATCGGCACGACAGCAGACAGGTGCAGCAAAAGGGGCTGGAGATCACACACCGGGAAGGATTGTGGGTACCACTTCATATGTATCACAGTTCAATAGCTGTGTCATGATCAGAGCCTTCTCCAGCTGCAGGCGACAGCAGTGACTGATGCGAAAACACAGAGTCAATAAATAAAACTCTATCAGCAACCCCCTCTTCCTCGCAGCCTCACTTCAATCAAATTTATGTCTAAAGGTTCACACTCTGCTCACCTGTTTATCATTCCTGCCCCCCTCCCGCCAACACTTCTCCTCAGTGAAGCCAGCAAACAGTTTTCACAGACATGAGCAACAAAAAAGAGCGGCGGTATTTTCTACGGGAAACATTTAGCTTCTTCTCCCGCTGGTTAGAAAACTGACACTTAAAGTAGCAAATCTAACCTCATCGCCAGGGTTTTATTTATTTACTTCGGGAGGTTTAGTCACAGAATCAATCTCATTAACCTCCAGCACAATCACCCACACCAACTTCTTTTCTGGTGCTGTAGCGTCCTCCTGCAGAGAGGCAGATAGAAATATAGCTGCAGGCTCGATAGATTATTGATTAAGACGATGGCACAGGGTGTAAAATCCAAAAGTTTAGATAAGTTATTAAAAAAAAAAAGTCCGACATTGCCTCCCATCAGATGAGTAACCGATCCAGAGTCATAGAGCTGATCTGGAGTGTGTTTCTGTGCAGGAATTTTCTCTGCTAACTCACAAGGCAAAATAAATAATAATAAAAAAAGTGTTTCTCATGTCTGAATCAGAGAGAGGAAAACTCCTCCCGCTGCCTCTGAGCCTTATCAAGGACCTGCATGGGATTTGGATCGTCTGAGTAAAGCTCACATCAACCGAAGTCAAAGGGAGGTCTGCACACGGCTGATGCTAAGCTCCGGCTTTAAGGGAAATTTTTGCTTTCTCCTTTTTTAAGTGCCCTAAAATTGACTTGTGTTGTGGTTTGGTGAAGCGGTAATCAGGGAGCACATCCTCTGGCAAGATTAGCATCCGTTTCTGCAAATTCAACAAACGTAATCCTGCAAATTTAGTGCAATTTGTGTCTTTTGCTGGCATTTGAATAGAATTGGATCCAATTTTAAAGCTAAAATTGAAGTATCTATAGCTCATAAAACAATCCCTCACAAGCTACAAAGCAGAAACGAGGATCTTCAGTATGACAGACAGTTGCACACCAATCCATCAAGTTGATCTATTGTTTGCTGAGATATAACACGGCGGCAGCAAAAAGTTGTTTTTTTAAACCCTCCACTTCACAAGGTATATTTTTCTGTCTCCTGTCTAAAATGACACACCCAAAATAAATGAAGTATGTCTTCACAGCTACAAGGGCTTTATATTCCATCTTAGTCTAAAAAAAAGCTTAGACATGAGATATTACTGCAAAAGTGTTACTGTGTGAGAATAAATTCACCTGGGAAACAGTAGAAAAGGTAAATGGTTATCTCTTCTTAAAAGAGATCCGTTTCGGTGTAAATCAGAGGACAGCATCCCAATTCATTTAGGAACGAGTAAAGTAATGTCTGATGAGGAGAGAGAAGCTAAAAAGGTAACAAGTAAATATCAGAGGAACCCATCAGCCGATGGTGATGGACACCCTGACAATGGTCAGGAGACATGGGAATGAAGCATAAACCCCAAATTCACCTGAGAAACACCATGAGGATCAATTAAGAAGTGAAGCCCAAAATATATTTTAGTCAAAACTTCACTGTAATACATCCTTCATTTCTATGGAAACCAGCAGGAGCTTCATGATTAATTTCAAACATAGGCAGAGTCATAGGAGAACACGTTAGAGGTTTTTCATGTGGAATAACATTTTTAAACAGCAAAAGTAAGAAAGATAAACTACTTCTTGATTTGTTTTGCGGAGTTTCTGTCTCGCAGTGATGAGACGGCCATCTTTGTCTTTGTTTCCATATGACATCCTGTTTGTGAGGTTTGTTCGAGGTGGACAGTGCTGTTCTCATGTTTTTCTTACTCTGCCATATAATTGTTTGTGGTTTAAATTATCTTAACTGAGTTCCTCTGTCATTTTGCTGTGCTTCTGCAGGTCTGCAAATATTTTCTGTACTGCATGTAATGTATCTTATGTTCTTGTCAACTCTGCTGCCTCTGACTTTAAGTGTTGTTTCACCTGCTTTTCTTCACCCTGTCATTGTTTCACTGGCTGGCCGTGTGATGCTAGTGTGTCACGTGACTCACAGCTGTGGCAGGTGGCGCCGCTGTAGCCGCTGTTGGAGCAGTTGCAGTGGAAAACGGTCCAGGTCTGACTGCAGAGGCCGCCGTGCTCACAGTGGCTGGGAGAGCACCTGACAGACGGAGAGAAACGGAGAACAAAGCGAGTCAATTTAACACCGGCTGACATTTTGCTTATGTCTTTATCTGCTGCCGGAAATAAGATTTAACAGAGGGAAAAGAAGACCACGGACATAAAACATCCCTTTATTTCTAAAACATCAAGTGGCGAAATCTTTTTTTTTATGTGTCATCTATATATTTGACATGTTAACACTTGATGGATTAGCTTTTGCTTCAAGAGTTTGCTCATTTTATTCTTTCCTGTCATTTCAAACAGTACCATACATACACAGCATAAGTCCAGCTGAGTGGAACACCATCTTAAGGCTGGACAATATGACCTTAAATCAGTATCATGTTTAATGATATTGATGTTACCTCGATTGCAATTAATTAGTGATTAGTTTTATCTTTATTGTTTTGTTTTCAGCCCTCATAGCTAACCGAAAGTTTGCAAAAATTAACAGAAGAGCAGATATTGGTTTAAAAATGAGCAACCATTTTAAATATAACTTCCAAATAACATGGATTGGCCTTCCTCTCCCTTTCTACATTTAAGGTTAACTGAAGTAAATAAATGAATGCAACAAAATTAATTAAATGATCTTCTGCAGATCTTATTTATGCACTGAGAGCACAAAACTTTTTTTTCGGACCACAACGGTCATAAGGCAAGCAATTCTGTATGAGGGAAGAGGAGAAAAGGGAGAATTTAAAGAGAATTTTTATGATTATGTTAGAAAAGTAAACTCAGTAAACTAACAAAAACTAAACTAACAAACTCAGAAGAAATAACATCAATTTACATGGATGTAAATGAATAAACTGCAGCCAACATACATACAAAGTTTTTTTTTTTTTTTCTTTATTAAACTTCTTTTTTTTAAATAACAGACTTCAGGTTAAAGATTTTTAATTTTCTGCCCATTATTTTTGGGGTTGTGCTTGTTTCTCTGTTTACACATAAATATGATGTGAGAGGGTGTACCTTTAATCAAAGCTGTAGTTTCAGCTTGTATTTGTAGATGTAGCTTCAGATCATGTGATACACCCGACACACCCCTGCATATCATACCAATGTCACATTATGTCATTGTCCCGCATATACAGCAACACACTATAAATCTTCTACTAAACAAAAGTACGTAATCTGATTACTGAAAACCTACAAAACAGCTGCAGACTGTTTTAGAAGGGAAGTGAAAGTCAAAACTAAAACGGCAAAATTCATCTGTATCCTTCAGTTTGGGACTAAATCAGTAGAAATGTTCGTGTTCTCAGATCATCAATGACACCCTCTGAGGTTTTCCTGAGCTCAAGCCTCAATCATCAGAGGAGGATGAGGACGATCAATACCTTTACTGTTGACCAAAACCTCAAACAGAACAGTTCATTTTTCATCTAAGTTTTGATGTGAAGGTAAAGTTATAAGAGGTTGTTTGTTTAAGAAAAAAACCTTGTTTTGATTAGAAAAACAACTTCTGAAGATTATGAGCTTGAAACGCTCAATTTTTCAGGGAGGTCAGTTCTTGCTTTTGGGTTTTCTTTCATTTCATATAAAAGGAAAAGTTTTCTAGTGAATAGAGAAGATCCGTTCCTGGCACCAGATCTTCTTAGAAAGCTTCCAGACTGTTTGAAGATGCTTCTTCAATGAATTTTGCTCCCAGGAGACTGCAGTGAAGCTCTGCGTGTTATTTATAGATAAATATCGTCGCGCTGTTACCATCATGATATCAATAATGTGTAGGAGGAAGAAAAGAGATGAAGGGAAGTGAAAAAAGATTGACAAGGATTACGGAAATACAATATTTAGATAAAAATGAAATCGGACTTCCACATGAATTAATGTCTCTTTGTGTGTTGGCTGCTGTGAGTTCAGGAAAAAGCCGATGAAATGACAAATCATGCCAAAGAATACACACACATCTGAAAGCACCCATACTTCCAGTTCATTATGCTTTCTCCTGTTCCCATGAGCCAGAAAATTTAACTCACGGCCATTAAATTTCCTTTAAAGTGAATGAGATTCTTTCTTTAAAAGAAAAAAAGAAATCTGTGAGCTACACAGTTTCTGAAGGGGTGAAGGCCGCTGCATCCCAACTAAGGATTGTCAGAAACATCGGCTGATATATTGGGCCAATATTAGCCTTTTTACGAGTATAGGCATCAGCAGGATGCGTTTGCCAATATTGCCATATTACCATAGCAGTATAAATATACAAATAAAGCGCTTATTGCTGTGGCTACCTTTCATATTTGCTCTCATATGCAGGACCTTAGGAGTCCTCTTTGGAGTCTTCCCAAAGTTGTTTTAGGAGTTTTCCCAAACATGAAAATAAGTTATTTTAAAATTAAATAACATGCACTTGTAATGTTGATTTGGATCTCTTCACAAAATTCCATTGAACATTCTCTGATATAATTAAATAACAATTTAACCTACCAAAGTTAAAAATAACTTTAAAAAAAACATGGAAGGTCATAATTGATATTTGCACAACCACAATTTATTTATTTTTTTAATAAAAGAGTTATTCTATTGCTTCTAATATTTGTTGAATAAAATAGAAAAAACTAATCCAACAGTACACAGGTCATGTAAAAAATATTACTGTTTCAAAATTAGAAAATGGTCATTTTATATAGAACTTATGAGATCCTGTTTCTCAATGAGTCCTTCCTGGTAAAATATAGGACAAAAATAAAATAAAATAAAATAAAATAAAATAAAATAAAATAAAGTCAGACAGAGTGGACCTCAGCAATATTTTCATCCACCCAGCTGCTTTCAATCTGTTTTGGAAACTATCACCACCTCCAGAGCCTGTAATACCATCAACAACAAGAAACTCTCACATATAGAAACTTTTATGTCATTGGAGTTTGCAAAGCTCAGGGCTACATGTGTAAAATGAGCACAATGCTTCCATATCTTATATCCATATTTCACTGGGCATGTTTATGTGCCAGTAGTTAACTTTTTATATGTCTGGACTTGTGCAAAGGAAAACTGATAACTATAGAGAATCTGCAACTCTTTCTTTTTTGAGATAAAAGCCCAGACTCAGCAGCCTGTCAGCCGGCTACAGTGCGATTCTTTTTACTCAATTTATCTTTATAGTGCTTTAATCTCAGAGCGAGCTGCAACATTGCAGATAAAGCACTTAGCTCTCACTTTGAATTCACATTACCACACTGCTTAGCTCCGTTATTTTGGATATTTATTATTTGTGAATGTGTGAGGTACAGGCAGGATTTCGGGATTAAATGTTATCAAATTCACATTGTCTGGAGTGATATATAAATATACAGCCTGTGGTTACAGCTGTCTCTGTTTGACTGCTGATGAGCTACAAAGTCTTAGCTTTTGTTTAAATGAGGGCGTCAGCGCACAAGCATTCAAAGAACAGAACAAAACAAAGAAAAATGAAAGCATCTTAAAAAGGTATGAACATGTGAACAAAAAGAGGATGCACCTTTCCATCAAAATGCATCAAATATATCATGTTACTGGATCGTCTTAGAGATATAAAGACCAGTTATTTTCACATTTATTCAATACAAAATAATACATCTAGCTATTGGCTACATTCAGCTACTGGCCTTGCTAAGGTCTTAAATGACATCCGCTTGAATACAGATGGTGGAAACATTTACTACTGGATCTCAGTGCTGCTCTTAACACGGTTGATCATAACATATTAGACCAGCTGAAAAACTGAGTAGGACATTTTGGCACTGCAATTAACTGGTTTGAGTCCTGTCTAAAAGACAGGGACTATTTTGTGTCTATAGGTAACTATCAATCTGAGCAAACTAAAATAATCTATGGAGTTCCCCAAGGCTCAATCCTAGGGCCCCTGCAGTTCAACATCTACATGCTCCGACTTGCTCAAATTATAAAAACCAACAAAATATGTTACTATAGCTACGCTGATGACACACAGATCGTCATAAACATCACACCAGGAGACTATAGTTTGATCCAATCACTGATCAGATGTATTGATCAGATTAGAGACTGTAGGTGTCACAACTTTCTTCAGCTAAATGAGGACAAAACTGAATTCATTGTCTTTGGAGCCAATGAAAAAAATTAAAAGTCTGCATTCAGCTTCAGACGGCTGAAGTCTGAAATGAAGTGCGCATTTTATGATTGAAATGCGCTATACATACAAGTAAACTTGCCTTGCTTATCAGTTTACTAGTAAAAATCTACATTTTACCGATACAAATACAGACCCCTCTGTACACAACCAGGATGACCGAGAGGTCATACTCCTGGTATCTTCTACAAGTTTAGCTACAATTTGCGTCTTCTAGATCCTTGCTTAGGTAGCTGTGACTTTCCCACTCAGAAAGACATTTGGTACTCAATCAGGATGACCGAGTGGTTAAGGTGTTGGACTTAAGATCCAATGGACAGATGTCCGCGTCGGTTCAAACCCCACTCCTGGTATGTTTCTAATTGAAGCTTTCTAATTCCCTGATATGGAGCTCAATATTTACATTTATGTTCCTATATTCCTTGCTCATAAACAGTGCTGGTTGTGACACACATGCAAATGAGCCTGAAAATCACCAACCAGAACTGGAAGGAACCACTTTAGATCAAAGGTGAGACAGAAAGAAAGACACTGATTCATTTCAGTAATTAGGACCATTTGAAGAATCTGCATCTAAATATAAAGTGGCCTGGTTGCCGTTACTTGTTTTCAATCACTAACATGTACATATGCAGTGGTTTATCCTTGTTTTTTCAGATGATTTTACTTGACTTTAATTCAGTACCAGTCCAGCCATTGCAGTGGATACCATCAACTGTAACTTTCTGTATAACATTATCTCTTCCTTCTTTTGAGGGACGTGTTTAAAGCTTATGAAGGTGTCTACATTAAATACAAGAAGGCTGACAATTTAGAGGAAGAAACAAAACAGTTACTTTAAAGATACAGTATATGCGAAAAATGGCCTGAAGACATCTTACGCCTGATCCAATCAGTTTATCGGTGGATTGATCCACACAACCAGGATGACCGAGTGGTTAAGGTGTTGGACTTAAGATCCAATGGACAAATGTCCGCGTGGGTTCGAACCCCACTCCTGGTATCTTTCTAATAAAGCTCAGTTCTACAGTTCAGCTACAGTGGGTCCAAAACTGGGGTTGTGAAATAGAAGTCAAAACCCAGAGGTTCTTCAGGGTATATTTCACTACCAATAATGGGTGAAATAATGAGGGGAATCCTGCTACATCATCAGATGACCACAAAGTAACTCTGTCAAGTCTAGTGCCAGATCGCAAAGCTTAAAACGCAAGATAATAAATTGATGCAGACCCAAAAAATGTCTGTTAATTTTGAGATTGCACAACAGAGGGTTTTTCTTTTTAGGCAAAACCATGCAGTTGGGAAGTTGCCAGGCAATGATTGGCAAAGACTAAGCCAGTTCATTTGCTTTAATCAACATGGTTCCAATATGGCTCATAGTGACCTTCCCTCAGATCATTATGCCGGAGATAAGCTGCATAGCCTGAACCAAACCTCCTTCTTACCACAGCATAGTATTAACTTATCTTGATAAGTCGTTTTGGAACAGAAAACCTGAGATAACCATTTAGTCTAAGTTGACATAGCCAGCTAAACCAGTAAACCATTTTTTTCTCTATTATAACCCAACCAGGCTGACCGAGTGGTTAAGGTTTTGGACTTAAGATCCAATGGTATCCCCTGGTATGTTCCTAGATTAATCTTAGTGCCTTGATATGACAACCTTGCTTATAAACCTGCCTTACTTGAAAGAGGAACACAATCTTTGCCCCCAAGGCTCAAGCAAACCTCCTGAATGAGGGTGACATTTGAATAGTACTGATACAATTGGTGATTAATAACCTTATGTTAGCTCAGAGTGGAGAAGTTTAAGCTAGCTTCCATGATCTTCGATATATCTGATTTTATGACTGCTTAGTTCTGTCACAGACTCATCTGGTAAAGTTCACACTGCTGATGCATTTTTTAGGCAGCCTGAGCAATTACATGCAAATGTTTTCATGCAAATCAGCATAAATGGTAAATGGACTGTATATGGTGACCTCTTAAAATGCTTTTACCCAACCATGCACACTCAGCCATTACTGTAGCAATAACTCTTTTACAGCCTGTCCTAGTTTCCTAAAAATCAATGTGGGCCTATCAAACCTATCACACACACGCAATGAACACACCAAAGATGTTGCAAGGTTCAACATCTTGCCCAAGGGCACAATGACATCAAGTCTAGTGAATCCAGGTACAAAGAATCAACCTTTCAATCCCTCCGGAGCTACAGACCCCCGCTTTTATGTCCAGGACACCTCTTTTTCATTGGTTCTTTATCTGGTTTTCCTGTTTACATCTGCACATCCCGTGGATATGATGGTACCAAAGGCAGCTGTTGCTCATCAACAGTGACATTAATGTTGGGATACAAAATGGATACATAATGTTGAAACAAAAATATGGAGAGCAGGTCATGCAATCCACCCACCCACACTGTTCTGATGGCAACCAGCTTGTTTCTGTGGATAAATGGCAGCAATCACTTTTTCCTGAGTGTCTGTGGCACGTAAAAAAGTTTTTCCTGGTTACTGCAGTGGATGGGAATGCCGTGGCTTCCCTTTTAAATCAGCAAAACTATTATTCTCATATTCTTATATTATTATTGCATTATTGTCCATAAGCGAGGACAAGAATTCCAAAATATGCATGTAAATAAGTTTGGTCCATTTCCTTCCATCCCTCTCCAAAACACACCTTCCCTTTAAAGAAGCGCAATCCAGAATAATTTTCTGGATATTATCAGGGAAGAAAAGTTCAAACGAAGACTCGATATGAGTCCCTGCCATCCATTTAAGCCCTAAGGGGTGATTCTTTCTTTCGGCTAAGAGACCATTCAATTTCATTTTTTGATATCCAGGCTCCACATGGAGGCTGTTGCATGGTCTGCTGCACCTCCGAGGCTGGTCCTGTGACCCTACACTAGGCTCAGTGTTCATTTGGCAGCAAAGACTATTTTGATTTAGTTTGAATCATAATTCAATCACCTGAATCATGGGATTTTTTTTCTAACTTTAGTCAATTAAACTAAATTGTTGTTAACTAAATATACAATATACATACCTGTCAAGAATACCGTTTTGGCCGGGAAACTACCGTATTTTACTCCTCTTTCCCGCCGGTCTCCTGTATTAATATTTTCCCGTAATTTTCCCGGATTATGATATAATTAAAAAAAGAAAGAAATAATATCCTTGGCTCTCCAAACTGAACTGTCACTAGCAACGTGAGAACTGCTCATTGCAGCCGCCTTGGCGGCAGTTGTCGCGAGGTGAGCACTGACAGCTGGAGCAACAAACGTCTGTAGAACAGTTTCTCATTCTTCAGACCGGCTCCATCAAAGCTTTTCCCCACCCTTTGCA
>JAVQJG010003798.1:0-10809 GCA_036024015.1 Craterocephalus amniculus | reverse complement strand
GATTTCTACATCATGCAGCTTATCCTTTATCTGATTATTCTCTAAGAAGATGGAGTCCATGCCTGATTGTAGGAATGAGTTGTTGCTTTCCAGGGAGAAAATCTTTTTACGGAGGTGTTTGTTCTCCTCCAGCTGGTGGACTGAAACTATCTCCTGGGTAATCACACCGCTCTGCTGAGTAACCCGGGGCTCTTTCAGGGTTTTGTTAGCCAGATCAAGCTCTCTCTGGAGCCTTTCCTTATCCTGTGTAAGGCCCTCAATTTCTTTTTCATGCTCATGTTTTGTTCTTTCAATCAAATCTTGTAAGTATTCCAACTCCTGACTTAAACTAATGTTTTCTTCGTTCAGGGATCTGTTGTGAAAACTCTCCTCTCTGAGATTTTCTAACTCAACCAACTCTTCAATTTGAGTTTGTACGACTTTCTCTAAATGTTGGTTTGTTAATTCCAGATCCACGAGTTCAATTTCTTTTTGACCTTTCCCCAGTCCTGCTTTATTCCATGTGCCTTCTCTAGAACGGTCATGTTTAAAGCGTTGTTCACAAATTTCTAGCTGGAGTTCCCTCTTCTTAATCTGTTCACGGTTTAATTCTTCCTTCAGCCACCCGTTCTCTGATCTGAGAAACTTCAGCTCTGTTTCTTCACACTGGTTTGTGTAAAGACTGAATTCTTTGTCATTCATCTGGGAAAAAGAAGCGTCAAGATTTGTCATAGTGCAACCTGAGCAGCTAAAAAGCGAAACATTTTTCACCTTATCTTTCCTTTTTTTAGGATTTCTATCTTCACTTTTGAAAACTTGTGAAACTGGACAAATGACTGGCAGATTTTGGGCCTGTTTTCCAGGCTCCACAGGATGGTTTCCTGTTCCCAGTGCACATTTCAGCTCCCACACTTGTGATTCTACGTGATTATTCACCACAAAATTTTCCAGAGTTTGGTTGGTTGAATCGGAGAAATTCTTTTGCAAACATTCGGTAATCATTTGCAGGCTGCCTTTTTCCTCTTGAAACAGCCTGGCCAGCTCCTGCATGATGATCTCTAAATCATTTAGTTTACTTCTCAGAGATAGAATTTCACCGTGGTCAGGTCTTTCATTTTCTAGCCTTCCATCTAGTGCCTGTTGTATCATCTTACCGGAATGATCATTTGTCAGATTCAGCTCTTGAACATGTTGCATTAATTTTTTATTTTCCTTTTTTACTTGTTCCAGTTCGTCTTTCCTCTGACAAATTTCAATAGCAGAGCTGTTCAGATCTCCTTGAAAGTTCTGTTTGGATATTTGAAGAGAATGAATAGTTTCCTTAAGAGATTCATTCTTTTTGACCAGAGCTAGCTTTTCTCCCTGGAAATGTATTGCTCTGTCTTTCTCAGCACGTTCCAAAGCTGCTTGAAGATCACTGACATGATCTTTGAGTGCCTGGTTATCTTTCAGAACTCGGCTATGGTCTTTTTTCATGTTTTTCATCTTATAGAAAAGTGCGGCGTTCTTCCTCCGGAGCATTTTTAACTCGTTTGAAGACATATCTGGATGCTTTGTAAAAGCGTACTCGCTAAATAAATCAATGGCCACTTTCTGCTGATGTGTTCAGTCCAACTGAGGCAAGCTAAGAGTTTATAGATACCCCTGCTGACGTCACCGCTAGTTTATTACGTAACACATCTAAATGACATCATAAAGAATTCAGACAGTTCAAAATTCTCAATGAAATACACTGTCAAAAACTACTTTTCCCAAGAGCACTTTCGCCGTGACGTCATATCTCCAATGGGTTTCCTGCGCACCTAGAGTACCTCGAGTTTGTTTACGTGCGACCGGCTGCCTGAACAGTGAGCTGCGGCGGCTGAGAGGAACCACATTTTAACAATTAAGCGAATAGAAGATGGGAAAATATAAATGTTGCGGGGGATTTACGGCGAAAGGAACGAGAGCACTTACAAGAAAAAATGGTAACGCGGCGTAAATGGCGTGTACGACGTTCATGTTAATTCTGTAATTCTGAATAAACAACTTTAGGAGAACAGCTGACATTCGCTGCTAATCAAACAGGTTCATTAGGAGTCCCCAATGTGTAATTTTAAATATTTAAACAGCCTGTTCCTGGTTTTCACATAATAAAACGCCTCTATTTAGACATAATGTTATCAGTTTATGCGTCTTCTTCTAGCAAACAGAGGAGTTTGCTGATGCTAATCATGGTTAGCGCTTTGGATAAAGTAACTATATTGTTCCTGGGATAGCTGTAGGGGGAAAACACAGTTTAACTCACTGGAAAATGGCTGTTTACTGCAGAGGCAGCGTTCGGTTTTATGCTCTTCACATATGGAACAAACTCCCAGAAAGCTGCAGGTGCTGCAACACTGTAGTTTTAATCCAGGGTTAGACACTATTTGCTGCCCTTTATGAATATTTTTTAGGGTTTCTGTATTTTCTTATGTCTGTATACTATCTTATATATTTTTAAATGCTTTCTGAACTCTGCTGTAATGTTTATTTGTATGTAAAGTACTTTGAATTGTCTTTTACATGATACAGTATGTGCTGTATAAATAAACTTTCTGTGCCTCTCACCATATCTGAAGTTGTGGTTCAAACTCGTTGGATCTCATCACTCTCCAAAAGCAGCCAATTCAGGCCGGGGGAATTTTAAAGGATTTTAAAGATTTTATTATCATCGATTTTGTAAAAAGAAAATAATTCTATGGTATCATTTTGTTGCATGATGGAGCAAGTGTTTTAACAACCATTGAAGATTTTCTATGTGATACCAAAATATTAGACCACATTTTAGCATTTGTTGTAAAGCCTCAGTTTATTTATGAAGCACCTTCATGGATGGAGAGTTCACACAATGATACAGGTCCTCTCCATCACTCCATCCATCCACCCTCTCCATCACTGCTCAGTGTGGCTCCAACTTGTAGCCTTGGATGTTTTTGGTCTTCCATCGGACTTTAGTCAAATGGGAACAACGATTAGTGAATGAAAATGTATGAAGACAGCTTGATTATTACCAGGGACTCGCAGGCTGCAAAAAATGGTTAACAATTTACAAAGAACCAATCAAATGCAACAATATTAGAGTACTGTTATTCATACAGACTATTTTATTGGTTCTCCATATGACCTCAACTGGCTTCCATTAGCCCACTAAATACTCAGGTGTGGAAAACTCATGGGTGTAGCTTCCTGGAAAGGATGTGTGTTCATATAGAAACAAGTGTTGCACTGTGAATGTACAGTTTTTCACAGGAGGAAGGGAAACTGATAAAAAGAAACATTAAATCTGGATGTAGAAACAACATGAGAGACAGATGGGCTGATATCAAACCATTTATTTCTCTAATAGTTTTTTTTTATCACAAAGGTCTAAGATCTGTATATAAACTGTACATAAAGCAAGGCACCATACACTGACATTTATCATCATCATCATCACTGCTTGGACTTTTAAAAGGTTCTCTCTCTCTGATAGCGTGGAACAACGATGTTCTCATATGAGGCTGCTTTATTAGTAAAGGGCAAAATGTGATCTGTACAGCAGAGACTTTTATCATCAAGACACACAAACTTCTGGAGCATCAGTTTAAACTTTCCTCATCTTTTATACTCAAATCTTTTCTTTATTCCTCTGTGGATTTAATATAAACATAAATTATCTGTAACGCACAAACATACACACATGTATATGAGAGTGTGTCCGACAGGCTGGCAGACCTGCAAACACAACGGATGGCTGTCAGGGAGCACTGGCCTTCTCATAAATGGTACATATGTACAAACGTCAACAGAGCACTTTATTTACACTCAGACATGTTAGCAGCTGCAGCTTTCCTACTTATTACAAAGTACCGACATCCAGGAGGGAAATGGGCCATCTCTCATCCATCCTCAGCCGACCGATGCCGGGAAGTGGAAACCAGACGGAGGTCTGAGCAGCATCCTGCAGGGGGTCTCTGGCGAGCTCAGAAAAGTCCTTTAGCTTTCTTCAAGTTCACCTGCTTCCATCCGGGCAAAGCTCCATATTCCTCTCTGCTCATCTGCAGGGCTTTCTGTGGAGCAGCACAGCCACAGGTCACATGATGCAGTCCGGTCTGCGCCCAGGCAGCCAGTCCTGCAGCTTGCATGGCGACTGGGAAAGCCCAGAACACACTCATGCTTCAGTTATTAAAACACACACATCGTCCCTCCACTGCAGGAAAACACAAAGCTGTTACGTAGAAATGTCAGTGCAAGCACACACGTGTGTGAATAGCATGCTAAACTAATGAGTGCGTCGGTGCTGAAGGAGGATGCGGGATAAGTCCGAGTCTCCATGCTCAAACCTTTCCACTCACCTTCGATAAAGCCCCCACACCCTGCAGGGTGGAAGGAGGGAAAGTCATCAGAACGTAAAAGACACCAGAGGATGGCGTGTGTTACCATGTGTGTTCAGAAAGACAAGAGAGGAGTAGAAAGTCCTGAAAAGTCCGGATGACCCAAAACTATTCTTCACAGTTTTAAATCAGTGGAACTTCCAGATGAATCTGGTTCTTCTTTAGTGAACCCGGATTAAGGTTGCAACATTTTGGGAATTCTTAAAGTGGGAATTAAGAGTAATTTAAGGGAATCAAAGGAGCTACAGCTGATATTATTTTAATGGTTTCTACACTGTATGTTATGTGGTAAAAGGGGGAAGTCCATGGAGTGAATGACTCATTGATTGAGCACATGTACGAGTCCAGGATATTTTAGTTAGAGAAAGCGGCTTTTTCATAGCTTTGGCGTGACGCTCTCTCTTCCGATGGGGTTAACTTCCGGAACTTCCGGATTCCGATCAGCCAGTAAGAGCGTTCCCATAGGAATCCTGAAGTTCCGGAAGTTAACCCCATTCATGCATATTTGAATCCACCTGCTAGAAGGGACTTGTGGATCTGAGCCCTCGCTCCTGCAGCCTCCATCATCCAGTTTGTTGGAATAATCCCAAAATTCCAGTCAATTCACATTAATTCCCAATAATTCCCATAATTCCAGTGGAAAGTTTCCAAAATTCCCCAGTTTTACTTCCCATGGACAGATTCTGGAAATGTTCTTTGCCTTTGCAATCCTATTCCTGAGTGTGTGGAGGTGGAACAGCTCACCTGGAAGTCTTGGTCTGACAGGTAGACCTCCAGGCGCAGAGGGTCCACGCCCTCAGGCAGCGGCCGGGTCAGGAGGTCGTCCAGGGGGTACGTGGTCTTACAGAGGCGGGCCAGCACGTCCTCCACCAGGATGATCTGGTTACACACTTCCGCCTCCTGAAAACACACATGCACACACACACCTCATGTCAGAACACCTGGACGCTGATGTTTCATGAAGGCTGTGAGGCGGGAAAGAAGCAGGGAAGGACAGATGGGAGGAAGTGGATGAGGAAGCGGGGAAGCCCACCTTCTCAGTGATCTCAGCGACGTCCTCTCGGTGCTCCCAGCAGGGGATCATGTTGGTGAAGGTGAGCGGCTCCAGACCTGCATGGATCAGGTACGCTTTGGGAGGCTTCTTCTCATTCTTTTCTGGGGACACAGAGACACGTCAGGCTCAGCGTTTCCCTCTGACTGAGAAAGCCGGGCCGATGAGATCTGTACCTCTGCAGTACTGCAGCACCGTCTCCATGGCGCACTTCCTGTCCGAGTCCCAGCGGATCTGGGCCGAGCCCGTGCTCTCGCTGTCCTGAGGCCACCAGCCCTGCCACAGGTACACCTCATGGTGGTTGTCCACCAGGAACAAGGCTGCCGCGCGGAGAAACAACGAGTCAGAGAGGATTCAGATTTAAACCTTCAGCAGCCTGATGTGATGCTGGTTTGGTGTGTGTGTGTGTGTGTGTGTGTACCAGGCTGGGAGGCAGTGTACAGGTCCTCCTGCAGGAAAGGCATGGAGTTGACCTGCTCGGGCACTCTGGCGGGATAGAGGAACTCCACGGCTGTGAACTCTCCGGAGCTGCTGCTCAGCTGGTACAGGCGAGGGGTGAAGTTAAACCTGCCTGGATCTGACGGGCAAATTAAAAAAGGTAACCGTGAGTCACACAACACCTCCCTTCTCTGCAGAGTCTTTTAGCTGAACACACTGAGCTTCATCTGAGAGAGCAGCTCCTGCTGGTAGACGCCGGCCTGACTCCTCCATGATCCAGACTTTGTCTTATAAAAGGTTCTGTTTTTAAATGGAGACGTTAGATGTAACACTGCTACAGTGAGCTGAATCTGCCCATGATAGCACACACAAGACCTGAACTCGCTGAGTTCTGTCAGTAAAGAGTCAAAGCAAAGCCAGAGTCCTTCGTCAGCCTGATTGATGAAGACTAAACAGCTTCAGGAACAATAGAAACGACTGAGTGGACCGCACATCACAAAATGCTCCATTGCACCGAGGTGTCAGGTGACTTATGGATCAACTGTCCTGCAGTCAGCTTGCAGACACGCAGAAATGTCAGTTGCTGTATTTCCATGACACTTTTTTGTCAAATAAAAGCAACATTTCAAAATTTTGACGAAGTACAATTACCATTTGTTGTTTCCACTGAACGGCATTCAGCGCAAAAGCCACAATGCTTGTAAAATCTCATCCTGTGAGACTCTACGTTGAGGAGGACGGAGATACAAAACATTTTATGATTTGGAGCATTTCGCTCTTTGTTGTATTTTTCTCTTTAATCATTTTGAGGAGATTGTCTCCTTCTCCTCATCATGTCCGGTGAAGTGGAAAGGTGGGAATACAAAATCGCACATACTTCCATCACACATCTGTGAAATACTTCCACACCAATACGTCTGAAAAACCTCCTCATTAGGGTGTTAAAACCGTTAAGTGATATTTGAAAGGTTTTTTGCAAAGTAGTTGTTGATTTTTATAGCGATATAAATGTTTAGCACATTTCGGGGGTAATGGAAGTGCAGTTATTGACTAACACCTGGATGCATGCAGACATCCAAACATCAGCTGCATGGAGGGTGGACCACCATCAACTCAGCTAAGGAAAAAGGAAAAAGAGGAGCTCATGGAGCATCCAAGAACTTAGCAGAGACCACCAGAGGTGGCTGATGGTTCAGATCATGAGAGGAGGACGTTCCCAGCCAGAGTCTTTGCGTTTGCAAAGATCACCACCTGTCCCACCTTGAAGCATGCAGTCGTACGCTTTCCTGTCCCTCCTGCCCAGAGCTTCCCAGAATCCCACCGGCTCGGTTCCCTCATCACACTCATGGATGCTGACTTTGCTGCTGCTGTGGAGGCCAGTTTCCAGAGGACAGCTGCAGAGAAACACTGGCTGTTATCCCGCTGCACGGCTCCAGCTGCCTGAACACAGAAAGCACCGTTTCCACTCACTGCTCTTTGAGTCTGTTGGCGGCAGTGCGAGCCACCTCCCGAGTGTGCGCCTGGGATTTGCAGCCGTGCCACAGGTAGATGAGGGCCTGGCTCACGCTCAGCAGCACCATGGAGACTCTGGAGCGCAGGCTGCTGCAGTGGCAGGCCACCTCCAGCAGGTGGCCCTCCGCCTCCACCTCCCCACGCACACAGTACAGACGCCAGTCATCTGGAGCCAAGAGGAGCACAGGGAGGGAGAAGGAGACAGAAACAGTTTTCACTATGACACTCATCTTACACCACTCACTTCTAACTTCACGTTTTGCATCTATGCTGAAAGAAAGTTCAGATGAAGTCTGGGCATTTACTCTAAAAATGACAACATCAATGTTACAACTGATAAACTTTGTTTATAGTGGGACAGCAGCATCAAAGCACTGGGAAAGTAGAGGTTCACATTATTTCAGGTGAACAGGTTAAATGAAAAATAGGTGAGGGTCATGACCGGACACAAAAAGGAAAATCCTTAAAAACCTTAATCATTCATCACAAGCAAAGATTTGTTAGTTTTACACTTTGTGAACCACCGACTGAGCAAACAGTCCAACAGTTTTTAAAGAAGTTGAGTTGAGTTTTAAAAGGTTCTTAAACATGCAGCTGCATTCATGTCATCATCTACAGGTAATAATGTTTAAAGATTCAGAGAATGTGGAGGAATCTGCAAGGGCAAAAAGTCTCAACCTCACTGGTGTTGCATTAAAAAAAGCAACATCGGTCTGTAAAAATGCAACCAAGTGAGCTCGGGAACATTTCGGAGAACCAGTCAGTTAACCAGTCATCACACTTCATGGCTACATGTACATGTTAAAAATGAAAAATGATGCATGACAGTGTTGAACCTGTGAACATATTGGCTTCTTTGGATCGTGTTCAGGCATCAATTTCACAATGATTGAATATTTGTAGGTGAGTTTGAGCATTTATCTGCTGTCTTTGGTGACTTACTCTGTGAGTTCTCCTCCTCTTCCTCTCTTCTTCCCGAGTGGACAACCATTCCACCTTTGAAACACTGCAGGAAACATGGAGGTTCCTTCCCCTGCTGGACCTGGACCTGGAGAACGGTGAGAACAGAAGTGAGTCGCAGAGCTGCCACGTGTCCATGAACGCACCGCGAGAACAGACTCCTCTACCTGAGCTCCTCCCTCCTCGTCCAGCTCCACCGTCATGAGGGCCGACGTTCCTTTCTCGCTCACCGTGGAGTTGCGTCCCTGCCAGAAGAAGTAGCAACACTTCTCCTTTCCAGCTCCCGCCGTCTTCGTCTGCTCTGGATTCTGTCTCCTCCCCACTGGTGACAGACAGACAGACAGACAGACAGACAGACAGACAGACAGACAGACAGACAGACAGACAGACAGACAGACAGACAGACAGACAGACAGACAGATGCAGTGATCAGGGGTGAGTCCAGTAAAATCAGCCTGTTTATTCTGATCTCTGCATTTTATTGTTTTACCCATTTTTTCTATATATTTTTCAGAAGAACATTGTATAAATGTTAAATCTTGTTTTGAACAAGTTTTCTATACAGACAGCAAAAAGTGGTGGCATCAATATTTTAAACCACAATTTGTATGCAAAAACAATTTCCAAAAATATTTTGATCCCCTACAAGCCCAGAAAGAATCATCTCCTCTCATGAGCCTCTACTGTTCAGTGTTCGTGTGACTTCCTGCAAACTTGGAACTAGTTTCCTTCATCCTTTAACGAACCTGTTGTGCTTTAACAAATCAGAGCAGAGCCGGGTGCTGACCTGCCGTGCTGACCATGTACTTCCACTTCACCACGTACGTGTCGCCCTCGTGGAACTGCCCGATGCTCTGCCGCGGCAGGCGGCTGTAGTCGAACTCCAGGATGTGCCACACCTCCACCGCCAGAGTTCTGACCTCGTAGCTCCGCCACTCCTCCCCCTCCACCAGGCCGTAGCCCCGGCCTACGTTGAAGCCGTCCAGCTTGGTGCACACCGGAGCGTGATGGAGGGGCAGCATCAGGGAGGCGTTGTAAGGCCGGGCCTGGTCAGACGTGGGCTGATCCTGGAGGGACGGGGGAGAAGTGAGAGTCTGAATCTAAGACGTGATCGTCATATCGCTGACCAGAGACGCTCTGATGGAAGAATCTGCTACCTTGTGATCAGACACAGGATCGTTGGTAGTTGTGGGACTGGGCGTTTTCCTGGAATCGCTCCAGTCCTGGAACTTCTCTTTGAACAGGGTGGTCTCGTTGTGCTGGGTGAGTCTGCCAAACACGGCCCAGTCCGGCCGGCCCTGGCCTTTTCTGCAGAGGCACACGGTCACACGGGTTCAGACACGATCTCTTTCTACATGAGTCAGGAAAGATTAGCATGTTGGGAGCGCTTCCATACTTTGGTATGAGTGGGTTGCACTCTCCCGGGTCCAGTGGGTTTATGTCACAGTTTGTATAGTCGAAGGTGCCGTTCCACAGATGCTTGGCCAGCTGGAAGGCCACTCTCCTCTGAGCCAGAGTCACCTCCTTCCCATGCCAAATGTACATCTCACTGCCAAAGTCAAACACCAGAACCTGCAGAGAAACATGAGAACAGTCTTTATGCAGTCCTACTGTGGGACCGTGTTTCTACATGCCGTGGTATTATCTGTGCTTCCACTACTACAGCGGGGAATCTTAAAGTTATTTAGGACCAGGATGTGATCTTTGACCCTGGAGCCGCCTTCTTTCTCTTATGCAACATTGCTAAACTTAGGGCCATCTCTTCACCAGGCTCTTCTATTGGTTCTTAGTACAATGATCAGTTTTAGCTTCTCGTCATCGGCTCTCTGTTCAACCCAGACAGAGTTTAACATTCTTATCCTCACATAAAGCTTTCACTGAGTGAGCTCTACTGGGTCCTAAAAATCAGAACTTCCCAACAGAGCTTTTCACTCAGACTCAGTCTGCTGGTGGTTTCTAGAGGCTCTAAACACAGTGGGGTAGTGGTCCCTGGAGAAGCAGGTATACTCTCAATTTTTGCACATTTCTTTCAGAAAGTATCACAGAAAATCACGTTTTAGAAACAGTAACAAGTAGGGTGACTCTATTAGTTTATCAGTAGTACAAGCTAGCTGTCAGGTTAATGGTAATGAAGTTACTGGCTAATTGCACTGGTGTAGCATCGCTTACATTAACTACGATGCCATTTGATTTGTGAGGACATTCGTCCAACTCCACCACTGATGGACTCATCAGTCTGTGCCACATTTAAAGTTAACCATTTAACCAGTGAAGATATGGAGTACAAGCCAATTAGAGGCAGAGTATGCTGGGCCGTGGATTCATTATCCTTAAAAGGGATCTTATGGGATCATGAGACCTGCAGCGTCGCCTGATAATTGCAGGTTTGGTTCCAGCCCACCCGCCCACCCTTAAGTGGATTAAGTGGTACAGAAAATGAATGAATGAATGAATGAATGAATGAATGAATGAATG
>JAVQJG010003792.1:0-24748 GCA_036024015.1 Craterocephalus amniculus | reverse complement strand
TATATATATATATATATATATATATATGGAGCGTTATAATAATGCAGTTGACATATGCTATATTTAGAAATTGTATTATAACTTCACAGTTTTTACGCAAACTTTACAGCGAATAATCTGGCCCTTGGACCACATAAACAGTGATATGTCTTCCTGCTATCTTGCTGCTATCTTGTCGCCTACACTCAAATATTATTGACGTCTCAGTTCTGGCGTTCTGGCTGATTACATCTGTTACTGATCCCGTCCGCTATAAAATTACATGTAGCAGCTGTCTGTGGTCAATATTTAACCTCTGGATTAGCTATTTGGACAGATGCGGTGTGCCTTATCGCTGACTCGTACCAGTTGGCACACTTTAAATAGCCTCCAACAAGTGTAACTAAAATTGCCTGCAGCATTTATCTAAATGAATTTTTTTTCACACAATAAAGAAAACAAATAGAAGATGATAAATAGACTAAAAGTAACAAACAACAAAAAACAACAACTTCTATATCAAATGAAAGACAGGCATTTCAAACCTGGGGCTGACTCTTTTTATCTGTTATCAGATAAACTAAAACCTACAACAGGGAGCTTTAAGACCAAACTAAAATTTATCTTGCATACTTCTCAGCCTTGTTGTGTCAGATAATTTTGTTTTCCATAGTTGCCTAATCTTGGCTTAATAAGACTGAGGTAGAATATATAAATGTAATTTGGTATCAAGACATATTTTGAATACAAAGCATTCAGTTACAAATTATTTAAGCAAAAATGTGGCAAAGTCTAACTGCAACATAGTTTTGCTGTTGTTTTTGACATCTTTAATATTTGACTGTCAGGATTTGCTTCTTGATATGCTTCATCTCTTTCCTTCATGAAGTCCTTACACCTTGCTTTCCCTTCCCTCCCTGCTATTTGCTTGCCATTACCTAGTTTTTGCCCAGGTCAGAGGAAGGACATGTTTGTGCATGTGTGGGAAGCCCCACTTCACAGCTTGTGTTACCTTTCTTTTCATAATTTATTCACTCAGTCACTGTCCCTTCTCTGACCTCAAAAGGAAGTGGCACTCCCACACCCAAGAGAGACAAGCAAGAATGAACTTGGTGACAAAGTCACGAAAACTGAGAAACGATCGTCTAATTGTGCGTTCACAGTCCTATTTGTCAACCCAGTTGCCATTGTAGGTGTGGGATTAGAGAATGAATGCACTATATGATTGTCTTTTGCTCGGTCTGCTATCTGGTGCTGCAAAAGTGGGTCCCATGAAATCTAAACTAGTAATCATGTTTCTGAGCTAAGACGGCTGAAAGAGATTTGTCTATGAGAGGACTATTGTGCACCCAGACCCAAAGCAGCAAAGAATTCTTGCTAATAATAGCTAAATAGTCCAGGAAGCCACTTTCATGTAGCCTCCAGCCCCTTACTAATAAAGATGAGTTGGATTTTGCGCTTGCAGTACAGTGTGATGTTTGTGTGTTAAAAAGCATTGCATTCACTCCTGATAGTCTCTTAATTAAAACCACATGCTGCCTAACCCCCTAAAAACTAATATGATTTTTTTTTTATATACTTTTCATTTGACAAATATCAGTTTCTACGATGGCTTGACAATGAAAATTTAAATGAAAATTGAACTAAAAAACTCTTAACTTACTAATCTAATGTATATCTCTCTTTCACTTACTAATCGCATTATTTTATCCATTTTCTTATACTTTTCAAACATAGATAAGATGCCTATGGAGCTTCTGCCTGAAAGCCCCCTCTGCCCAAGTGAGTTAGTGTTTAAGATCTTGCAACCCAAAGACCCATTAGGACTGCCATGTAGGGGAGGTCCAGCTCTGACCTCTGTGTGAAAAAGGACATCAGTAAAGAGAACTTCACCTTCAAGACAAGACTTTAGGCCTCAGACCAGGTGTCTTTACCTCTTTTCACCCCCCCCCCCCCAGTACCATGCTGGGTGCGCTCCGGAGAAACATGTCTCAAAAGCTGAGTGTTCTGCTGCTGGTATTCGGCCTGGCGTGGGGGCTCATGCTGCTGCGCTACACTGTGCAGCAGCCACGCCATCAAAGCAGCGCAGAGTTGCGCGAGCAGATACTGGAGCTTAGTCGACGGTATGTCAAGGTCCTGTCCGAGGAGAACCAGATGGCATCAAACGGGCCCCAAGAAACCTCTATGGCAGGTTATGGTAAGCGTTTAAAAAAACACTATGCTTTACGTAAACGTTTATTTCACTCTGTTTTCGTTTGCTCATTTTTGCCCTTCTATATCATCTCTCTCACACACACAACAGCTGATCTGAAGAGGACTATAGCTGTGCTACTGGATGACATTCTGACACGACTGGTCAAACTGGAAGGGAAAATTGAACTGGTGGCCAATGCCTCCTCCACAAACGCCTCCCACGCAGCAGGGGGCATCCTGGCCTCTGCTCCGGCTGCCCTGCAGAGAGCTTTGAAGCAGGAGGCACCCGGCAGCCACCCAGGGACGTCGCGTCTCCACCCGCACATCCCTAACAGACTTCGGCCACATTAAGATGGACTTTATTTTATTTATTGATTTATTTAAATTTTTTTGAAAGCACATCACACTTTTTCATCAATTATTACTGATGTAGCATCATCAGTCAAAAATAGAGCAATAGGAATATTTATGGACATGCAGAACGTTAAAGTGAGGGATGCATCTCAGAAACAAGTTATCTTTATTCTCCTGATTATCCTACTCACCTTTTTTATTGACATTGCTGAATTTACTTAGCGTACATTTTGAAGTTTTGAAAACATGTGATGTCTAAATCTGGTGAGTGTTGAAATGCAAAGAGCAGATGTGAATGGGAAGAACTGAAAGTGTATTTTAAATGCTTATCATACATCTGGCCTAGATGCTATACTGTCCACCATAAACGACTATACTATACTGCATCAACATATCCGAAACGCTAAGCTAAAGCATACACTTGTTATAGATAACAATGCATACACTTCAGTTTTTGGTCAAATGGAAGAAAAATTGCTCAGCTTACTCAAGTCAAGAATAAATACACTTCTGTTTGCTCAGAAGATGTAACCCAAAGAATATAACTTGCACTTCGCTGAAGGCAATATAAGTGTGTATGTGATGTATTTTGCAGTGGGATTTTAGGAGAATAACGAGATGACGATGCCTGTTTGCCACTGTGAACGTGCGAGTGTGTGCTTGTTGTGCCTCACCTAAAATCTGTTGCCTCCCACATACTTTGTTCACAAATAAGATGATGAAGTAACATTGAATGTATTGTGCATTTTCTAGCCCTATAATGCTTTCAGGAGAAACCAGCTGCCTACAGATGTTCAGGGTTTGCGTTGCACTGTGATTATTGAGTTTTTCAAAAAGAAAAGATTGGGAACATCACACTGAAATATTCCCTCGGTTGTTCTCCTCGCTACGCTCTCTGACGCTAATAAAAAGGTAAAATATTCTACCAAACCCTGCCCTACCCAGAAGGAAAAACTCTGCTATTTGCTAATTACAATACTCATAAGTATGATGAGTTTCTCCTGCCACAATTATGAGCAGCACTTTTATCAGCATTATTTGGGAAATGTATATTACAGTCAATGTGCGACAGCAAAAAAACATGTTAACAGTTCTCTTTGTCATGTCTGTAAATCTTACTGTATATTGAGACCATTAGACTAAATTCTTCAGTTGTGCTGACTGACACTACAAATGCACTTTGCTTCATAATGCTAAGGTGGGATGTATGATGAGCCCGTTCGCTGCTTTGGCAATAGCTTTACTAATAAATCTTCGTCATGGAAAACGAACTCTCTTGCATTCAAGCTGGCTTCATGCAGTGTGTCTTGCACTTCAATGTTTTATTATTTGCTTCTTTCCAAAAGGTGCAGTTAGTGGTGGCTAAAGAAGGTTACCTGCCAAAGGAAGCTGCCGCTGACCACTCCTGTTTCTCTACAAAAGTCAAAACCTGCAATGTATGCTGATGACTGTTTATTAATCACTTAAAGTTTTATAAATTGGAAGATTTAAAACCTGTTTAAGTGTGTCACAAACAAGTTAGTCCTACATTTTGGCAAGACAAAAACGATAGATACAAGAGGCCAAACTGTGTTTTAAGTGGAAAACAAACCACTAGTAATCACAACATATAAATTTAATCATGCCACTGGAGGCAGATTTTGACTAACAAAGTGAAAACAAGTGACAAACTAACAAGTTCTGTAATGTATAGAGCAATGATGTATAACTGGACCACTTTTCTAAGTGACATCAGCAGAGCAAAC
Source organism: Craterocephalus amniculus (assembly GCA_036024015.1). Taxonomy (NCBI): domain Eukaryota; kingdom Metazoa; phylum Chordata; class Actinopteri; order Atheriniformes; family Atherinidae; genus Craterocephalus; species Craterocephalus amniculus. The sequence continues at coordinate 20,477 of JAVQJG010003792.1, read as the reverse complement.
AGTAAATACCAGTTTGAAAATGCATTTTTTCAAAAATGAATTTTATGTCTCTATGACCATTGTTGTTAGTTGGCTGTAAACGGCTCCATGTCATTATTGGATGAACTATTATCGTATCGTACCAGGTCATCTCACTAGAGAACTATTAGCAGAAACTAGGTCCTTTGTACATGTACATATGTGTGTGTGTGTGTGGTGGGGGGATTTTGAGTCACTTGTTACAGCTATAGGAGGTCAAAATAAATATAAATACAATCCTGCACGAGGACTTTGTGGATGTATGAATGAGCATATTAAAATAAGTTTTTCTGACTGGATATAACTGGGGAAATGGGAGAAAGTGGAAGAAAAAAGGAAAAATCAGCTACTTTGCCAGTAAAATTTTGAATGTCTTTGGATGATGCTGGTTCATTATTTGAGAATATGACCCTCTTTCCAAAAAAAGTTTAAGCCTTCATAGAAGTCTGAAAAACAAAGTTAGCACCTTAGCCCATTATTAGATCCAGAAGCAGCCCCATACCTTCACAGATGCTGACTATAGGCAAAGGACTGATTAACTTAAGTCTTTTGCCTCTTTTTTTTTTTTAAAAAGCCTCCATAATCTTAATTTTTAAAACACAGGGTCATTCTCCACTTTAGTCCATAAAATACCTCAGGCCTAGACAAGGCAGATGTTTTGGAAAATGAGGATTTGTGAACACAGCACCAAACTGTTCAGTCATCTACACACACACACACACACTCACACACACACCTACCTACACAGAACCATGTGTGTTTTTCTCTCAGGGCTGCCAGAGGGCCCAAACACTTAGACCATGCTGTTGTTCCTTGTGTACACATAATTAATGATACTACTGTAGATGATGAAATCCTGATTTATTTTTGCTCCGTGACGGTTCATTTTAACTCAAGGAACTCGGACCAGTGTAACGACTAAGGGTGTCCCAGCGTTTTGGTACCAAGTTGTTAGCAATAGGTCCTTTGTGCTTTGGGTTGTGAGGTATTTGTGGATTGGGCTTGCTTCTCACAGATACCATCAGATATCTTCAGTTTGGTATGTGGGAGAGTTTTGAGGCCAAGTGAGCAACTTATAATAACTTAACTGTTTTAGTTTTTCAGAGCCCACTGCCCTGTTGGTAGAGGCACACTGGTACTGCATATTGTTGAATCTTAGAACTTTTTAACAACAAATTTCTGGCACATATGTTAATTTATCACTTTATTTTTTTTCTCTTATGAAGTTTCAAGATATACTGTGCTGTTAAATTACACATTTGGCCTACAGGTAAGGCAAGGTAAAAGTATTTGTATCAAACCATTCAGGAACAAGACAGTTGAGAGTGCTTTACATGAAACATTAAAATATTACAGTGATGTGCAGTGGTAAACGCCAGATTAGAAGAAGCATCATTTAAGATAAAAATCAAGAGAAAGGGGAAAACATAGGACATTAAAACATTATTAAAACATGATCAAGTAAAAAAAAATTCAAGTTTTAAAGAAACAGTGCATATTTGGACATTTAAATAAAAGTTGAGTCACTGCAGCAGAAAACAGGAGGTTCTTTAACCTGGATTCAAATAAACTGTGTTGTTTTTTTTGTTTTTTTTTTAAAGACATTTGAGGGTATAAACTGAATGCAGCTTCTTCATGTTTGGTTCTGACTCTGGGACTGACAAAAGACCAGATCAAGATGACCTAAGGGGTCTGCTGGATTCATTTTGGTCCTAAACCATTCAGCGCTTTATACAGCAACAACACAACTTTAAAGTATATCCTCTGACAAACCGGCCACCAGTGTATAGACCTCAGAACTGGACTGATCCAGTTTTTTTCTGGGTCTTATTGAGGATTGGAGCAGCTGAGTTCTGAATAAGCTGCAGTGGTCTAATTTATTTTTTGATAAAGACACTTTTAAAATAATCAAGCCGACTAAAGATGAAAGAATGGACAATTTTTTCCAGGTCCTGCTGAGACATCCGATCCTTTGACCTTGATATTTTGTTCAGGTGATATAGGTGATCATAACTGATTTAATCCTTCGTTACATTAGGATTACAATTTTGGTTGTGTTAGATTGTATCAGTGGTTGGAGCTGACCAATCAGCGCGAGACATCCATCAAACCTTGTCCTACTCTCCGATACAAACTTTAATCTCCCCCTCTCTTTTTTATTTTTTATTTTTCCCAATCCTTCATCTATTTTTTTCTTTTTTTCTTTTTTCCAATCTTTCATCTCTGCTCTCGTGAGTGAGGGTGGGGGCGTGGTTCATGAAACGGGAGATGACGTCAGTTAATGCTGCGCCAAGAGACACCTCCCACATTACGCGCCATCTTGTAGCTACAAATAGTAACAATTATTAAACAAAGAAAGTCTCAACGTTTTGCGAAAGCCCAGTGTAGTTTACTTCGGTTAAAATAATCACCTTGATTGGCTTCACTAAAATGAGTGACCCTCAGGATAGACACTATGGCAAACGGGTAAGTGGCTACATCCAATAATGTCAAGTACCTCCCATACCTCCTTATTTTTTTGTGTAGCTTCTCATGAAATTGTTAGGTAATTTCTACCCTGGTTATTTATCTATTTAGTATTTATGCAGACTTTACCTAATCTATTAACCTACATTGCCAGTTTCAGAGAGGCAGAGAAGTGCTTGGTGTTTGCCTGAAGCTAAAGCAGTAACACAAAGCATGTTAAATGCTAACAAAACAGCTTTACCAGGATTCTCAGTGGTAGCCACAAGCTAGTCACCGTTTACCGTAATTATCCACAGTTTTGCCCTTTTATAAAATGTACAGTTTCATTAACTGCGCTCGACTGGTTTGCTGGTGAAACAATTGGTTAGATCTGTTTTTAAATTATATATTTAGTAGCCTCGCTGCTGCTGAGTTATTTATTTGCCTTACAAAACCAGTTATCAGATGTTTGAAGCCACTTTTCCTTCTCTGCTTTCACTCTCTGATTTAAAAACATCTTGAAAGACACCTAAACTCTTTGTAAATATATACATCTTTGTAAATATATATAGGCCTATCTTTGTTCTGATTTTGCATATTTAATTTCTGGAATAGAAGTAAATGTTATTTGTTAAGACATAATGTAGCGATAGTGTATTTTTTTCTTTATTCAAGTATTCTTCTCTTTTTTTTATTTTTTATTTTAAACCTATTGATCTCAATTCTCATTAAATGTTCTTTTTTTCATTAAGGTTATTGAACCTGAAGGATTTGAAGAGTTTTATCCAAGAATGGTGAAGAGAAAATTCAAGATATAAGAAGGCTTATGAACATGATTTTCAGAGCAGAACATAGAAGTGGAAAGGGAGGAAGTGTGACGGAAGAATGCTGTCAGATAGACGTGCTTGCGTTGTAAAGGCTAAAATGAAACAGACCTGGAATCAGGAAATGCGAAAACTGAAAAAAGAAGAATGAAGAAAGAAGGATATAAATCCTGAAAGAAGGCAGTAGCAAGTAAAGAATCTGGAAGAATGAATGTGACCCTAGGTTAAGTAAACATGCTGTTTCTGTCACAAATGTCTTTTTTCTGTCATATTCTCCTTCTGTAATGTAAAAATGCATGTTTTTAGTTATTTACATTTGTCATGCATAGTTAGAAATGTTCCACATGGAAAACTGAAGATGTATTTATTGAAGCTGCAAGGTTACTAACCATTTTCTTCACAGTAAATAAACTGGGAATATTAGACATGTTTTACTGTGTGTATGACATCTGGTCTTTCCCATTTCAATGCTTTGTACTTAATTATGTTTTTGTGCAAAGAAATAAATGAACATGTCCAAGAGATGGTTGTTAACATGCTGCTGTGGCAATAGGGGTCACGCTCCCCATCCAAATCGGATCATGGGAGTCCAGCTCGGGTCAAGTCGGAGAACAGATCCGGCTCTGTGAGCCCGTCTTGGGCATCAAAACACTCTGAGTCCAGATCCCACTCTCGCTCAAAGTCTAGGTATGCTGTTGTGATTTTGTTTTGGTTTTACAGAACTGGTTATATAGGAAAATGATTTCTAATCCAAATGAATCCATTGAATCTTCTCTTTACTTGTGAGCATCTAAAACAGAGGAGTCAAACTCAAGTCTTTGAATCCTGCTGCCGTGCTGGTTGCAGATATTTCCCTAGCTGTTGGAGACATTTAATTTGGGTTAAAATCTAAAATCTGCAGGACAGGACCCTCTGGGACTGGAGTTTGACATCCCTAATCTAGAATTTTCTCATCTATACTTCAGTTCAGTGTCTTTTTGTTAGCAGGTCTCGATCCAGGCGGCACTCGAGCCGCCGCTCTAACCGTTCATGTGTGGGGTCCGGTTCCCATCGGAGAAAGTCCCGCTCTCGATCATACAGCCCTGAATACCGCCGCAGTAGGAACCCGAGCACGTCATCCATGTCAAACCAGCGGCGTCACAGAGGCGGCAGGGTGAGTTTGATAAGACGTGGTGCAATACAGTAGACCAGAAACAATTAGTGTATGTGAATGAAATAACAGCATTTTCAACATGTGTGTTTTTCTGGGGAAACTTGTCTCTCAGCCAGCAATCTTAAATGTTTCCCATGATGTTTCATGAGAATTTTAAGTTGAATTGAAGCTGCAGTTAATTTATTTGATCATGAAAATCCATTAAAAAAATTCTGCTTTGACTTTTTCATATTTGTAAAGAAAAACATTGGAATTTTGTTAAAAGTAATGTATTAAAGGAATTTTTTATCTGGATAGATTAACAGCTAAAATGTAACAGGGAGGTAACTTATTGTATCATAGGCTTGATATGACATTTTAACCCCTTGAAATAATCTTTCCCTCTTCTCATGACATCAACAGAGCCAGGACTTCACAAAAGAGACATACAATCATGGCCATGGCGCGGATGTGAGGGTATGTGGACCTTCTGACATACAGTGTTTTGTAATGACTGCATGTGGGTGATGGGTGTAGCTTTGTGGGGTTCTACAAAGTGTGAAATGACAATAATTTAAAAAAAAAAAAAAATGTTTTTAAGAAAAGAAGAAGGTAACCACATTTGTAAATATCTGTAATTTTGTGTAGTAATAGATGTGAATTGTCATCCATTCATTTTAGAATCTACATTTTCTTGCTTGCATAATTTGGCCATTCAATAGGTTGGAAAGTCACCTGCATGAATTAATGTACTTGTGTTTTTGGATTAATGGAATTTAAATGTACCTTATTTCATAACATTTTTTATAACATGTCATATCTGCATTATTATTAGAAGCACTACCAAAGTATTGATGCATAAAATAATCTGTTCAACTCATATCTCCAGAATTATTGGATGCTACACCCCTGTAAAAATACACAGATTCCTTTCATTGCATTAGCAGTTTCACAAAGTCTCTTGATTTTTGCCCAAGGCCTGATGTTACATAAGAGCATTGGAGTTTTACTTTTCTCCCTCACAGCTGATCTTCAGCAGCCATTGTCTAGATTTATCAGTGTGCAAGTGATAAATTATTTAAAGTTTTTTTTTAAAAGTGTTGCAGTGTGCATAAAGAAGTAGGTTTTGCATACGTAATGCAGCAACTGGACTTTGATTGCAAAACTGTGGATGGTAGACCAGGTAAGCCACACCAACAACTCCTATTGTTGACCTTTCCAGGCGAACCCAGATCCGAGCACATGCTTGGGGGTGTTCGGCTTGAGCCTGTACACAACCGAGCGTGACCTGAAGGAAGTGTTTTCGCGCTACGGTCCTCTTGCCGGGGTCAACATGGTGTACGACCAGCGGACGGGTCGCTCCCGCGGCTTTGCCTTTGTTTACTTTGAGAGGCTTGATGACTCCAAAGAGGTATGGGGAATGTTTGTGCTTTTACTTGAGATGCTCTGTAATTTACAGGGACTAAGATTTTTATTTTATTCCTCTAGGTCAGTAAGATTTGTTTCATGCTCACACATAAATTAGCTAGAGTGAAAAGTGGTGCTGGAGCTCAGAGCAAGTACAGGAGGGATTATGATGCTTTTCTTTTCATCTTTTTTCAAATGAATAAATCGCAAAGTATGATTTTAGAAATCTTTAAGCCATCCACATGTCTTTAAGAAATGAGTCTTTCATTCCCCCCTCCCAGTTAGATAACGTTTTTTCTTTCTTTTTATAATTAGATGTAGTTGCATAGATTTGGCACTAGATGTCAGCATTGCCTATAATTCTGTAAACATGTAAGGACGCATCCAACAGTGAGGGTGTTGCATTGTGAAATCTTGGAGAGCTTCAGTGAATTAAATCATTTTTACAAAAGAGCTTACAATTATCTGATAACATCTTCGTCTTCTCTCCTCTCTTGCGTCTCCCAGGCAGTGGAACACGCCAATGGCATGGAGCTGGATGGGAGGCGCATCAGAGTGGATTTTTCCATCACCAAACGACCCCATACCCCGACGCCTGGGATTTACATGGGTCGACCAACTTAGTAAGTTAGATGGAGACTGATGGTAAATCGCATCATCACTGCTTCCTTAACTCATTTCGTAATGTTGTAACTTGGGTTCCTGTAAAGATTTGATGAAAAACTTTTATTCAAGCAAATTACTGATTCTAATAATGATCTTTTTTGATACCGTTGTGTTTGAAAAGCTCAGAGATCATGGTGTTTGTATACCTACAGTAATGGTGGCAGCAGCAGGAGGGGGAGAGATGCTTACTATCCCCGTGGCTATGACCGATATGATGAGTATGACTATAGGTGAGTAATCATTTCTGTGTATAACATCTGTGATTTACTACTATGTGAAAGCTAATTAGTCACTTTTCTCATTTTGTCGTATTTCAGTCGCAGGCGGTCTCCGTCACCTTATTACTGTCGGTACAGGTCTCGCTCACGATCTCGCTCTTACAGCCCAAGTAAGTATGAAGAGAAACTAGCTTGATTTAAAAACTTAATTTATCGTAATGTGTTTTATTCTGCTACTGTTAATATCCATGTTTGTGTATTTTGCTCACTGGTCAAGGTTGGACAGTCTTATTAATTCTCTCTTTATAAATCTGTACTAATCTATAAACATTTTTTTTCTCTGCAGGAAGATACTAAGTTGCTTCTCTCAGGGTTCACCGTCTCTTCAGTCATCAATTTTGGATTCTACAAGGTGTTTTAGGGGATTATTGTGGATAGGCAAAATTAAAACTCAAATTCGAGGTAGTTCTCATGTACATTTCTTGAATTAAAGACATTTACATGCAGCCATGTCAAATATCAGTCACCTCTTGCTTCATTCATTAGGCTCGCAACCGTCCTTTCCGCTTGTCTCTGCAACATGGATCGCCTTTTGCAATGGTTGCTTCAACCTCATGATGGGGAAAGATCGTCATATTTAGCGTATATTATGGTGACACTTTGTTATTTTTACGACCTTTAGCGAGTAGATGCGAGTCCACTCTATGTACTGTAAGGATAACAGATTTGTCTGTGTTACTTAGCAATGACTATTACTGTTCACTGGTAAGTAGCTTGCAAATTGGGTTGTAAAATGAAGTGTTGACCAGCAATCGGTAGTTGAAACTCTGCTCGCACTCATCTTTTCTTTTCGTTTAGGTGTTCCTGGAGTTGAAGTATCTTGTTTGACATTCTTTTCCATTGTTTCCCTCTATAATAATGCAAATATTAAAAAAGAAAAATAATGACCCAAATCCAAGGGTGTATTTCTGACTTAATGTGCATGAAATTGAAGTTGAGATGTTGTTGAACTGGTGGAAGTGAATATTATAAGCAGAGTGGGTAAGGTGTGACTTTCATGAAACATCTCATTGGACCTGATAAGTTGATATTTATGCATTTTTTTAAGCTGTTGAGCTTCAGTTGCTTAGTGAAACTACTATATGTTCTCCATATATAAAATTTTCTGTCATTCAGGCCGCACAAATGAAAGCGTGCACACAAAATGTTTTACCCAGATTTTATTTGGTGTTCACAAGTGGAAATTAAACAGTATATTGAGTCATTATTATAATACAATAACTTTAATATATTCGTTATATATATATATTGCAATCTTTGACATTCAATGAGTCTGCTAAGAAAAGATTACATAAACATGGTTTACTCTACTTTAGACTACATATCCACTCACAAACACAAATTACAACAGAATAATCCTTTGCTCAGTCTCTTGAGAAATTCAAATGTATAATTTATATAAACTGAGAGCAAATAGAATCTTGACATGTGGCTTATCGCAGAGGTAAATCTGGAGGTGTGAAGGGCCCAATAATAAGATACTGGATTCATTTGGGGTCGATAATCACTGCTGACATGTCATGGAGCCCCTCGGTGTTGTGCATTCACTCATACTGATTCAGAGATGACTCTTCTTCCAAGGTATGGCAGGCTGGGGAGATACAAGGGTCAAAGTATGAGGTCTTACTCAATAAAGATTGAACACTGAAAGCTAGAGTTTGTATTATGTGAGCATTTTCATTTTAACCTATTAATTACTTGTTTGTACACTTTAATCTAGAAGATATTTCATTAAAAAAACATCTTTTTTTTTCTTCTGAAATATTAAATCTGGTCAGTTTCTGATCAGTTCTCACTGTAGATAGCAGGTGCCCATCAAAGAAAATGCAGACATTTCCCTTGATTCTGTAATTATGCATTCAATTGCTTTGAAATAAATGTTTGGGTTTTTTCGTCTCTGTAGTTACATCATCTCACATCATGACAGGAGCCATATATCCATAGGCTGACTGAGAAAGAGAGGGGCGGATACTTTTTTTTAAGTTTTGCATAGAGTGATTACACCTGTAGGCGTTTAACATTCCAAAAAGGTATAGGAACAATTATTTGATCAAGCTTAGAAAAGCACTTTGTCAACAGTTATCAGCTACTTGGTGAGAGGGATGACTTAACACTTTGCAATAACAAAACAACAAAAAAGTTTACCAAAATCAGTACACATTCTGATTTGTGTTCAAATTTGATTTGTAAGGGTATTTTCTGTAATCTTTCCCATATATATTTAATTTAGAGTTCTAAGATTTAGAATAATGAACAAAACATGGCCAGGTTGTACATCAGGCACAACTTGTATTTGGGATCAGATTAAGACTGAACTGGCAGGGGACACTTGTATCAGAAGTGGCATTATCTGGAAGTTCACAGGCAGCTACACGTTTCTGAATTGTGGTTTAAACACAAGACTACTTGTTGATGTAGACTTGATCACGTCTGTACAGTAAACAGAAATTCCAATGCCTTCTGTTGATTATCTCCAGCAGAAATAGACATTAAACAGAGTACAAGAAATTTAACCTGGCCGGTTTCTACTTTGGTCTAATTTGCAGATTTTAACCTTAGCAAACTCAATTTGTTTTCACAAAATCAGATTGTGTTAAATGCTTTGGACAATTCTTGTTCAACTGAAAAACATAGATCTTTATTGCAACACAAATTAATCTATTTTTCAAACAGTAAATTGTGTGCCAGCATTGGAGTTTCTTTACAAATGAATGAACGTTCTTTAAAAACCTGCAATGTTTTGTTATCTACAAAGTCAAATTTATATCAAAGGGAGAATCCATAAACAGTGTGGAAAATTATTAATTTTGTACAAACTCAGCATAATTTAATAGTTTTAACAAACAAATTAGCATACCAGAAAATATTTTGTATCTATTAAATTTAATGAATAACAATCATGTAGTTAATTTGATTACCTTTAATATTTTTGCTTCAATTTTCAATATTTCTGTTTAGAGAGAAAGTAGTGAGGTCAATACCTAATTCAACATATAAAACTCTTTATAATAAAACCAATCTAATCCAAAATAAAAAAAAGTGTAAACAAGCTTGTAGCACAGCAAATCATGTTTCTTACTTCTTGCAGTCAACAAGATGTTGCAGGAACTGATTGCTTTTGTGTTGTTAAGGGAGAAGTTTTCTCCTCACTAATCAAAGTGTGCGTAATCAATCAGGGAGCTGAAACCAGTCAACAACAACAACAGCAACCAGAGGAGAAGTTTTTTTTCCTGCAACACAGGACACAGGACAGGACAAAGCTACATGCTTCTGCATGGCCGTGCAGTGCAACAGCAACATGACCAAGTCTGCAAACATCCATGTGACTCTGCGAGAAAAACACTTCCATTAAACTTCTGTGCAATCTGGCCGTATGGTGTTATTATGAGCAAAAATCAAATGTGAAGTCGTTTCAATTATACATAAAATACACTAATCAACAGGTTTTTATTACAGGGAGTTGGAATTGTGTTGGAATAATGACATTTAGAATTAATCAAGAATTTCTAATTATTTCTTCCGTACGCCATGCTGCGTAAAAAATGCAGGGTGGACGGAATTTCTGCAGATTAAAGGCTGTGAAGTAAATAATTTATTAAAAGGGAAGTAATAATGGCTTCCAATTGTATTCAAACAAATGTGTGACGGGACTATTTTGGCTATTAATAGCTTTTTGAGGCTTTTTTAACAAAACATGATCAATTAATTCATTTAAATTATCCTCGCATCTAATTAATCTTTTAAATGGCTATCTGTATACTTTAAATTAAACTATTTCACGCCAGTTTTAAAGTTTTTACTTTTGTTCGAATGAGAAAAGTGTGACGAGGAAAGAAGAAAGGCCACATATTCTTTACTCGTAATATTCTTTTTTTAAAGTATCAAACAGTTTGCTTGGATATTTTTTTCCCTTCGAGTTTTTTTGTTTGTTTGTTTTTGTGTAGTTCTTTGTTGTTGTTGTTGTGTCTTTTTTGCCATAAGAGATTAACTCGTTATATACAGTTAAACAGATATTCCCTGGCATGTGTTTGGAGGGGGCACAAACCGCCATTTTCTGACGACATGGAGGGTGTCATCCCACAGCACAGTCTGAAGAGAAAACACATCCACTCTTTCATTTTTTCCCCTCTTATGGTTTTTCAAACCTACATGAAAGCACTTTCAGGGGACAGAAAAACACATGTCTAGACAAAAATAGTTTAAGACCGAGATGGTTTGCATCAGTAGGCTCCTAAATGTTGCTGTGAGGCTCTCCTCAACATGGCGTTCAGCACAGTGTAACCCTCACTGTCCAGAGCGGTCAGTCCCTGCTTTTAATGGTTAAAACTCTAGTGGAGAGAAATTGTCAGATTTAAAACGCCTAAAAACAAGTTTAAAAAAAGAGCAATCTCACCGGAAAACAGAATCCTTGGATTCACTGTAGCCTAATGAGGTTTCTGAAAGAGACTTGCGCTTGGCGAAGTAGACTATAGCTGGAGTTAGGCCAACATCAGCTCAAAGTTGGGCTATAAACTGCGTTTTACCTAAACAATCTACCTCCCCTTCTCTTCTCTTGGTCTTTCCTTCAAGAAATATCCAAGTCTGTGCTTAACCAGATCGATTTTTTGCCAGCTCTTTTTCCTGCACTGCTATTAACCGCACAAATCTTCCCACATAGGATGTAGTCTAGTCTGAAACTTTATGTCAGTTTGCCCCCTATGGAATTTGTCCATAGCGAGGAGTCCTGAAACTGGGGGCGGGGAAATTTTCTGTACATTCCTCAGCGATACATTCACTACTCCTCCTGCAGAGCCTGCAGCCACACACTCACACACTTACACACAGAGAGAGAGAGAGAGAGAGAGAGAGAGAGACAGGCTGTAGCCATGCATCAGTTCATTTAAACCGACAGAGCCAGGCGACAACTCACATGGCTGCTGTCTCTATACGTCCGACCGCAAAACAAAAGCGCCATCTGTTTAGACACTCTTCAACAGGCAGGAGGACGTCTACACCGAGCTCATCTGTGTACTTTGTTGTTTCATCTGAAGTGAAAATCATCAAAGCCACATGCATTGGCTTATAAAAAAATTGTGTGAGTCTAACTAGGCCAAAGGAAAGCGCACACGCCCCATAAAGTCCAAATAAAGATCTATAGAAGATATAAGCATTTTACCCTTGATTAAAAAAGTTAAGAAGCTTTTCAGGGGTTGAAACTTTTCAGAAATTATAAAACAATCAAAAGTTTGTATGGAGTTGTTCTGTAAGCCGTTTTAAAACACTATATTTTATTTCCTGTTTATTTAACCTATTTGGACGTATGCCCCATAAATGCAAACCAAGCATAAATTTCATGAAAAGCCGAAAACCGTTAGTGAAAGCGCCTCGGATTTGGCAAAAGGTTGATGTTTCGTTAAATCTTCATGCTTTATGACAAAGCCGAGCAGAGGAAACATGGGGAGAAATGCATAATTGGCGCGCTGATTCATATAGAATTGCAGAGCTGGGGAGCCAATGAATGAGCGCGCTGAGGCCGAGCCAGCAGAAGTAGTACGGAGCGGGTCTGCAGACCTGATTGGCCAGGCTGCTCTACCAATCAGAGAGCTCGGTGTGTTTGCACAGCAGCAGAGGAGTAAACCCACAGCCATGAGACAACCATGGCCCCAGTCTGAAGGGCCCACTAAACCAACACTCCTTTTGTAACCTGCTTTTACACGAGCGTGCACACCTAGGTCTATTCATTAAAAACACTGCAGGGACACTACATTATCATCTCATCTCAAAACATAGCTATTAGCACTGACAGCTGCAATGCTGTAAGCATTAGGAAGTGATAAACTGACTATTTCAGCACTTTTCTCAAAATTTCAAACTCATTCAGCAAAGGCTTTAATGTGCTATACTCTGAAATGAAAACATATATTTGGCCTGGAAGGCAGTGAAGTCAAAGTCAATACTGTTGTGTATAGTTCAACTTAATTTCTGGCAGCAGTATAATTCAGTTTTAACAATAGCCTAATGTATTACTGTTGCACAACTATTGCAGTTTGTAATGTCCTTTTAATGGACACAATACAAACTGGTAAAACACTAAGGGCACCATCCTCAAATTAACCAGGTTACAGATCACTTAACTGCACATGTTATATATCTACCTAATTATCTATCTATCTATCTATCTATATATATATATATATAAATATATGATATATATCTATATGTGTGTGTGTATGTGTGTACACACACACATATAGATATAGACACACACACACACACACACACACACACACACACACAGTTGTTACAATTGTTACAGTTGTTAGACTTACCATGCAGAATAGATTTAATGCCCTGATCAATGTTTCCTACTGAACTTAAGGAAAATATATTTGTGCATTACTGGCCTCTCCACGCCGTCCACCACGTCGAAATCAGTGATATACATGATCCTGCGCGCATGTTAATACTAAGACTTTTGTTGCCCTTGTTGTTGAAAACCTTGCCCGAGATTCGCTTTGTCACAACATCGACCTCTTGCATCAACAGGTAGGTCTATGGATTCTCGTTCCCATATGTCCTGAACAAAGTGGTCTGTGCTTATGATTTACAAATTATGGCAATGACTGTTGTGTAATGTTTTAAACATGTATTCCACACGTGATTGAATTAGTTCTATGCATTATATGGGGCGCTAGGGACACATTGGTGTTGCAGACCCCTCCCTCTTCCAGTATACTTAAATCGGAGATATGGCAGAGGGGATTTGATCCACATGGCTTCGTCGTTGTGCCTAAAAAGCCTGAAGGATTTTACAAAATGGCTTAAAGCGGCCCAAGAAATCCCAAATAACTCAAAGATACCCCTACAAGTATTATTTTTGTGTGACCACAGGTAATTTGGGCCTGCTGTTGAGCTTGTGGATCTGAAAGCGCATGGCTCCACGCTTGCAGGAAAAGATGGATTCCGTCATGTGGATAGTAGTACGTGTCATTCCCACATTGCGCGAGGGCCCGAGGAGCGGCACAGGGTCCTCCCTACAGGCAATGTATTCCAAATTAAATGTGCAAAATATGCAATTTAACAATATAGTGCAACATCATTTATGAATGGCCCCACCCCCTTTTACTTCAACTGTGTCATCAGTAGTACAGCGCATTTAGCACAGCCGTGCGCACAAGCTCCCGCAGTATCAGCGTCTCCCTGCTATGGGCGTGCGTGAGCGCACTGCCGTTTTACTATTCCTCAGCCGACCAATGAAAATCGAGGCTTTGCAGAGAAAGGCACACGAATGTGATTCTAGTAAAGATACACTAGTTTCTCACGGAATCCCTTTACGCACATAGCTCGCCAGGTTTCCCCCCCCAACACCAATCCACTCTTCCCCTCCTTTTTTCTTCACTACCCTTTGCTGTCCCCACCCCAGATTCTCCGTGCAATTTTCCTCAATTCCAAACACTTAATTGAGCAATTGGGATTCCTCACGTGTGGGCTGATTTGTAGTTTGAACACGTGGCTCATTCAAAAAAGCCGGAATAGCAGAGGATTTTTTTCCCACCCCTTTCTTCTTCTTCTTATTCTGGGCTCTAGACTTAGAGGCGGGCGCCAGCCTTACCGTGTGTGACATTCTCTGTCTCTTTGCCAAAGGGGTTTGGAGGAAGACACAAAGTAGTTTCTCCTCCTTTTCACCCAGCCCGCCATCGTTCGGAGACACGAGATTAATAATTGAGCATTTATTTATTGCGCGATAGAGACAGAGGGGCGAGGGAGCGCATACGCACTGTGAGGCTGCCAGTTTAAATCTATCTGTGGCTTGAACGACCGGGAAGCACGCCACAGCCACTCCGTAATAGTAAAGGCGATTTGGGCTACTCCAAACACTGTACATCCGTGAGAGCGAGTAACTCTCTCCCTCAGTGCAAAGATTGTCCCTTTTCGGCGTGGAACATGAATAAGCTATACATTGGCAACGTGAGCGCAGAGGCGAGCGAGGAGGACTTCGAAACTATCTTTGAGCAGTGGAAGATTCCGCACAGTGGTCCATTTCTTGTCAAAACTGGCTATGCGTTTGTGGATTGCCCGGACGAGAAGGCTGCAATGAGGGCCATCGATGTTCTTTCAGGTGAGCACTTCTGAGCATGCACACTTGTTTAAAAAAAAATAAAGAGAAAAAAGTGAAATTAAAAATATGCACCAACTCGTGCAATTGTCAGGTTGCCTTTACTTCAGGGTCCCTAAGAGAAACGCATGTAGTTCTGTGGGGTGGGGGTGTATCCAAGCGTTTCTCTCACACAACTTACTTGGCCTTTTGACACTGTAGGCTCAGATAAATGGCTTCCCCTAGGTTGGAGTGAAAGTCTGCCCTTGCAATTGCAGTGTCGAGCTTGATAAAATGGTCGAGTAAACACAATCATGGGGATACCAAAGCTTTACTGTTTGGGCTGTTCAGGGCAGCAGGGCGCAGAAGCGACGGGGCTCCGGAACGCCGTGAAGTGAACCCTTATTGTGGGCTCACTTTGGCAGGACTGGGAGCCGTGTTTTTGTTTTATTGACCAGTTCCAGTATGGTGTTACACTCTTATTCGGGTTTTAAAGTACAGGCCTTCTTTTGTAGCGAAAGCTCGCTACGTTGTGAAGCCATTTCATCCATGCTGACACACCAGGTGGTTTAATTGTGTAGGTCAAATGTAGGCCAACCAAGTGAGCAGACCGAAATTTAGATTTTTGTGTACTATTCACCTCGTTGCATGGGTGGCCATGAAGTTGAGCTCATTTGTGCAGAACACGTATTAATTGAGCTAAACTCGTACAATTTTAGACCTGAGCTAATGTCAAGCTCTGCTGTGTGTCCTCGTGCTAGTGGCTCACACACTTCAGTGAATGCTAAAATAAAAAATAGGCGTACCTACATTTGGCCGTTTTTTATTTTATTTTAGCACATTCAATAAAATGAGTAATAAATGCCAACCTTAAACACATTTACAAAAACCTTAGGGCCTGTGTGAGAGCATGTAGCTAAAAAAATTGTTAAGTTCTTTTTTGCTTTTGTAGGTAAAGTTGAACTTCACGGGAAAGTTCTTGAAGTGGAGCACTCGGTTCCTAAACGTCAAAGGTAGGTCAGATTTGATTAACTAGTCTTGGTTCAACTCGAGAGTTCAAGGGGTCTTTTTTTTCCTCTCGCTTTTTATACAAAGGCATTTTAAAAAGCAAAATGTAAGGTGTGTGTTGCCGAGCATTATTGTTAATCCAAAATGTTTAATTTATTTGATTAAATGGCATATTTTTCTCCCTGTAAAGCTCTGGAGTTGCATTGAAGGGGCGTATGTGGTGTACTGTACGCCCTCCTCTCGCCATTACTGAGTGCTCCTAAAACCGTTTTGCATTTGGGTTTACTTGGCACATGCTTGCATGTCCTCCATTGTTTTTTTACGCATAGCATACGTGCAGTGCCCAACACATGCAACCTATAGCTCAGACTGCTCGTAAATCCCAGAACTTGCAGGCAGAAGTGTTGAGAGTGAATACAGGCTTGACTTGAAGCGTACAGGCCTTTTGGAGTCGTCCATTTGAGAAGGATATGCCCGTCATTCTCCCTGCTTGCCCTACGCTTCCGCCCTCCTCAGCACATTGTGCTGTTGTTGCATGAGATGGACTCCCAAACGAAAGTGTAATGGGAGGTTTTGGGGCCCAAGGTACAAAATAACCTCGCTATTAGTTACACCTACCGCCAAACTACACTAGATCGCTTTTCAACACTTTCCAAAAGACGTAAAATAAAATTGTATTTGTGAGCAACACGTAATTTATGCTGCGGGCATAAATTGATGGACGTTATGGATAATGTGTGCGTGTTGATGGTGGGGACACAATTCCTATTTGATTCTTTTACTTGAACTAATTAAATACTAATTAAGAATGGGTATAACTATTTATAAGAGGCGTACATTAAATTAATTGTGTCCTATTGACGTTTGGTGGAATTTACTGGAAATGTAGGCCTACGTAAAGTAAGAAGCTGCATGTAAAATGGACGTCCTGGCGAAAGACTAGTCTTTTAAATTGTTGTACTTAGTTTATACAATATTTTAATTTTTAAAGGTCTTGAATATAAAGACACACAGCAATAAGTTGCCCCATTAACTCTCTCTCACACACACACACTCTACATTTTTTTTCTTTTTTTTTAAAGATCGTGGAATATGTTATGCAAGCTTCACGTGGCAGCTCGCTGTTTGCTGGGTTTAATTGTAGCATATGAATACACCAGGTGAGCTCAATAATGCCTTTTGGCCTTAAATCTCAACACCTTTTCTCAAAGTGTTCCTCACAACAAATTGTTATCATTTAGTGCAGGACGTCGTTTTAACTATGACAACAGCAGACTCGAGTCTCAGAATTACTTGAAAGAGGAAGGCGGCAGGAAAAAAGCAAAATGTGCCCTACAACATGAAACATAAACGCAGTAGTCGATGGGAACCATATTGAAAACACACACACACCAGTACATATATAGGCCTGTATATGTTGCCTACACTGGGGCCCCCTCTGCATTCCAGCCCTTCAAATTTCAGCTGGAGGCTTGGCCAATCACCATAGCTTAACCTTCGAACTCATCAGGAAGGGGAAGTGCTAAAGCAGACTGGGATCAAGATGGGGTTCCACATTGCTGGGCTCATGTGGATGGGACTGAGTGATGTGCTGTTTAACTTTAACAAAAAACAAAAAAGAAACCCAAGTTTTTGAAGAACTTGCTTATGTTCTGTAGTTGACCCAAAAAAGTGTTAATCTTTTTGTAGTTTATTTGAAGTAAATTTACATTTAACTTTCCCTGACTAGTTTGGGATTGCCCCTCAAAAAATAGACGCCCACCTACTTTTGATGTACTTAAGCTTAATGTATTTGATAAGAAGATGGCTGGATGCATTTTTTTTCAGTAGAAAGTCAAACCTTTCTTAAAATTTCCAGATGTCTTCCCTTCAAAACCCCATAAATATTTTTATTATTATAAAGAAGTGTACGTAGACCATACAAAAATGTTGTTTTTGTCACCTGGCAAACTACAGCTTCTTTGTGATCATTGTAGACACTGCTTTGATATCTTGGTTCAAATTATTCAGGAAAGACAGCTCGCTCGTCAAAAACTATGCATCACTCATACGGAGGAAAGAAAATGGCATGACTAAAGGGGTGTGTGTGTGTGTTAAACATTATGTGGTCAAATGTGTGCATCTTGGATAGATTTTTTTTTCTTTCTTTTAAATGCTGTATTGTATACCAAATTGACTCAGTTAGGTTTTGACTTAATTGTGTTGCTTCAGGAAAAAAAGAGAGAAAGTAGAAAAGAAATGTGTAGATCTTAAGGATTGTTTGGAAAAATTGCCCTTGAGTCTTACTACACGACTTCTGGGTTGTGGGGTCACCATAAAGCCCCTCCTGAATACTCCTTTTTTTTGTTTTACTTGCACTGAAGGCACAGGCTTCTTAACTTTCCCCTGTGAGGAGACAGATTTATTTATTTATTTTTATTATGGAGATGAAGGTGTGCATTGCAGAAGTTGAGCAGCATTAGATGTAAGAGTGACTTCATTTGATCCATATGCAAGTGAAGCTACCTGGGTGCACAGTGGGCATGTCAGGGCTGAAATGGTCAGTGGAAGCCAGCCTGAGTTTAGTCATGCCGAGGTAGCTGTGGATGGACGTGAGTGCATCCGTAAGGATGAGTGCTGATAAACGGGGATGAATGCAGGTGTTGTGCACGCTAGCTGACTTGTGAATCCTTCTGTGTCTTTAATGGCTGCATGTACATGCTTGCATGTTCCTACTGTGCAATCGTATATATATCTCAGCTGCCTGTCTGAGGGACGGGACAAATGTGTAGAATGTTGGTCCATTTTGAAAGTAAATAAGGAACCCGGGCTCCTCCTGGCCCTCACATGACGAGCCAACCCCAGTCACTCCTGGCCCTCTCCTCCTTCCCTTCTCCTCCCATTTTTAACCCTGCTCTACATGTTCCTGTCAGTGGACTTGTCTGTGTCCATGGCAACAGGGCCCCACCCCCACAGGGCAGAGAGGGCCCTTGTTACCCTTGCCTGAAACAGGGCTACCCCCCACCCTCTATACCACACCCCACACATACACACACCTCCCCAAATCAAAGGCTAGGGCTAGGAATGTATACCACCCACGACCCCCACCCCACCACATACCCAGGCTGACTTCTTATATATGTGTGTGTGTGTGTGTGAAGCTATAGGTTAATCTGACTGGACGTACTTGGTGCATTTGCACATTTCGCATGGCTTTCCTACCGCAATGCAGGACATACGGAATGAGCTCAGAGAAGGGGGCCAGATCAGCCAGCAATGGCACAGTGGGCCGGAAAGGGTTGAAATTCCTGTTAAGTTATTTTGGAATTTTCTTTAAAATTTGCCCATTTACAATTTAGCAGTTTCCTACTGTCCTAGTTGTTACATTGAGCTGTTAGCTTGACTATAGCTGTAGCATCAAATCTCAGGAATTCTGCATTCTGTTAGCCCTGTTGCACACAAACACACTTTCCTGTCTGTTTGGAATATTAAAATTTCTGTTTAACATCTCGACTTTTATAAAGTAAGATCTATTTTACTGTAGAAATTACAAGGCAGCAGTCATTAGCAGGCCGTTTTGTACAAGCAGATTAGCTCCGTTTGAACGTCACTGAACAGCTGGGAGTTGGAAAGGAAGCATGGGCATTATAACCCTTAAAGATTATTTTACACACGCGCACACACAAATGGCTGTGAATTAGGTGCATACAGGTGTACAGATGTACAGGTGTACAGATACTGTACAGGTGTCACGAAGATAAGGCTGATAATGGAAATACTTTGGGGTCAAGGTTTGACTTTTTATGCTCAAGCTTCCATCCATATGTACACGTTGTTCCTGTAGGTATGTGTGTGTGTTAACAGGTTGTGGACTTTGGAGTAGCTTGCACTTTTCTCACATTTTTACGCAGCCGCCACATGCAGGCGGACACTTGTGAAACTCTGACTCATTGATCCACAAGTTCCATTGTCTGCATGCCCTCCCCACATAGCCAGTACACTCGTGATGTTGTTCCCAGTTTCATTGGTTTTGTGTACCCTAATGCTAAAGAAATGAATTGGGGATTTCTGTACTTGTAACTGGTGACAGAACACAGCAGCACCATTGTAACTGCTAGTCTCCACTTGCTCTCTATGAACAAGCATGCGATTTGAGTCGTCGTAGTGACTCTGCTAGCAGATTCCTGCTAGTTTCTGTAGGTCTGTGCACTCCCAATCACCCCCTCCCTTTAACTGGGGGAAAAAATTGCTACAACAGCTGGCTGCACCTGGAAGTGTTTGTTTGGGCTGAAAAGAGTGGGCTTTAGCCTTGTAGTGGCTGAAGCCTCATGATTTAGTGTTAAAAGGCGCATGGTCTATTTGGTGGGTAGAAAAAAAACTCGTGTTTTTTTTTATTATTTTTGTTGAATGTTCAGATTTTGCGCTCTCTCTCAATTCAGGATAATCCACAGAATTGGTCCTTTTCACTGTCAACCTGAGTTAATAATATAACAGATCCTGATGCACTGGTTTAAATTTTTTGCAGACGTGCATGATTTTTTTTTTTTTACTTCATTTGCATCAGTGGTTTTTGGGGGGGGGGGGGGGGGGGGGGGGGGGGGGGGGGGGGGGGGGGGGGGGGGGGGGGGGGGGGGGGGGGGGGGGGG
>JAVQJG010003790.1:0-13566 GCA_036024015.1 Craterocephalus amniculus | reverse complement strand
TGTTCAGCCTGAGGATGCTGCTGCTAATGATCCTGCCCTGATAACTGCTGGGTATTAGTCATATTTATGAAGAGGGAGGACAAAAACTGTTAAAAAAGTGACATGTTGGACTCTTAATTAAAGCTAAACTAAATAGAGAAAATGGATTGATAATTAAATAATATATAATTATATAAAAACTTTTGCATTATTTATCATCTATTTTAATTTTAAATTACATTTTTCTCTAAGATTTGTAGCCACATTGTTTATATTTGATGCAATAAAAAACAGACATATTTTTTCAGGTACAATGTATGTTCATGATTAATAATCGTGATCACAATATTGATCAAAATAATCGTGATTAATATTTTGACCATAATCGTGCAGCCCTAGCATAAACAAAACAAAAGTGTTGATCTGTTCCATCTTGTATCAATGTTCTGTGGTGGAAAATTCTGATCTGTGTGGCATCTGCCCTCAGACCATGTGTGAGTGACGTAGGAAATGGAGTTACGGCCAGAAAGACTGGATGCTTGGGTGAGGAAACTTCTCTTCCTTCCAGCCGCTCGCCCTGTGATATCTTGTATTTCAGCTGCCTATATCAAATTTTTAAGCATCGATACGTTTCCTAACTCTTTAAGTTATGATTTGGATCAGGGTAATTGGACTTTGCCTCCAGGCGAGATCATCGAACAAAGAGAGAGAGGCAACAGTCTCACCCTCGGCCAACAGCAGAGCACAACCTTCTGGGATAAGTATATTGCGCAATCTGCAGCAGGTTCAAGCTGCTGGTGGTGTTATGGCTCGGCACACTTTGGACCCTACAGCCTACCTCTGCATTGTTGCTGACCTTGTCCATCAGTGTAGCATCTTCTGATGGACATTTCCTTCAGTATAATGCACCATAACACAAAGCTAAAATCATCTCCAATTACTTCCCGGCCCATAACAATGAATTTGCCGGATCTGGATCCAGCAGAGCACCTTTGGGATGTGGTGGAACAGAACATTCTCATCATGGATGAGCAGCAACTGTGTGATGCTCATGTCATCATTAAATAACATGTCCGGTGAATGTTTCCAACATCTTGTTGAATCTATGTTACCAATAATCAAGGCAGCTCTGAAGGCATAGGATGGTCCTAATGATGTCATCATTATAAATGAATAAGTACATGATTATTTTTCAAACAAAAATTGAAAATAATGTCAGTTTCTTTGTCACCGTAAAAGCAAAAACTTAATAATAATGTAATAAATGACAAGCAGCTCATGAAGAGTAACATAATCTTATGGGTGAAGACAACTTAAAAATGAAAAAGAATTATACCTCTGATTTTCTTTAGGCTTTGTAAATATATATCATGCATTGTACTTATATTTAAGTAAACGCTGGGGGTCAGTAAAAAGTCCTCTGGTGTGCCGCAGAAGATGTATGCATACAGATGGTCATTAAAAGTGCGTTTCTGTTTTTCTCACTAAACTGCTTTTATAGAGTTGATTCTGACATATTAGGGAAAATAGCTGTGACCTTCTCAAATAAGTGTGATCAGATGATTATCTATTAATGGTGACGGCCAACCTGCCAACTCCAGTGAAATATGGTCTATGGATATAGTATGTATGGTTAGTTAATGTCTTTAGAACGTCTGAAAACCTTTAACTTCTCACTCTACAGTTTCCTTAGCACATTTTCATCAGTAAATATTAAGTTGTTTTACATCTGACATAAAAGTAAGCTTTTGAAAGTTTTCACTCTCTTCCAAAATGTATGTAAAATGTATTCTAAGGATTCAAAATGTAATAAATGGGTTGATCCTCTCTTGAGAATTGTTTTAAAGGCCTTGCAAAAAGCTCAGCGGTAATGGGAATCAACCCGGTGTCAACATGTCTTACTGTTTGAGGATAAAGTGCATGCTTGATCAAGTTTCTCTGTGCGGCTGAAGGTTAAGTATAGCAATTCACATTTAGAGAAATGTAGAATAACATACTGTCCTTACAGTTCCCACAGAAGACCGAGGGGAGTAGCTCAGATAATAGAAGAAAGTCCTTCATACAAATCTGTCTAGCAGGGACACACAATCTGTCAATCACCACTGTCACCATGACAACTGAGGCTTGGGTACTACATGTCATGACGGGAATAGGATAGAGAGCACAGAGGGAAGGTCACCTCTTGTCATGTCAAACATCATGTCGCTCACACACTAGTAGGACTGCAAACACACACAAACACAAACACAGAAATGATAAAGAAAGCATATGGACTGCCGCACATACACAGCGACTAACGAGTGCATGTGGTGTGGCAACAGACTCCTGTGAAGCTGTGAGAGTTCGGAGACGGTAAATAAATCAGTAACTGAGCAATATACACCAAACGTGCTCGGATAAATCAGCGAGCAGCAGGGATGGCATGTTTATGTGTGCCATCCATAAACATTAAGCTTGAGGTTCTTCAGCCTTCGGTAATTCCATCCAAACCGACTCCAAACTGAGCTGGGCGACATGAAAACAGGACATTTTCTGGAGAAGCAGCTAAATTCCAAAGCGGTGACCATCGGGCGGCAGCGATCCATGCCTTTCTCGCCACTCCTTTTTAAGGCCTCACCCTCCGCGCTGATCCGCTCTGCAAAATAACACCACGTTCTCGGAAAGCTACGGTCACCACGCCAGTGTCGCAGCTTTGGGGCGGACGGGGAACATTTGGTTCTTTTTTTGGGAGAGGAGAAGGAAGCCACAGCCATACACGGCCAGCCGCAGCAGCCCTGGAACAGCCGAGTGCACTCTGAGGCGTGGCTTCTCCTTCGGCAGCCAGAGGCTGTCGGGGCAAAGCTGTTGACTCCGGGGACGCGGCCCGCTGCAGGTGCTCCTTTGCGGCCAAGCTCAAGTCACGTGACCAGTGGAGGAAATCAAAACAACCTCACCGCATGCGTGTACACTTGAGGAATGTGCATGAGGAGTATGCGGTGTCAAGTCCAGTTTACTACACGGATAGTTACAGCTCCTGGTTTCTAACTGGCTTTTCCAGTCAGGCTGAATGAAAGAACTCTCACATGTGGCCTAAAAATCAACTTTACGGGAAACGTGTCTCAGTTCCCATCGATGATAAAAGGCACAGAGAAATTGTGGTGCACAGCACATTGCCTCATGAAAACTAGCAGACAGGAAGGAGGAAGTCAGAGAGAGGGTGAATATGAAATGGTGGTGGTGGTGGTGGGGGGGTGTGCCTTAACCCACTTTCTCCTTCAATGCAACCCATCAAACATCAGAAGCCATCATCATAGATTAGCCTGTCTTTAATCCTGGCTGTTAGCACAGCTGGGGCAGATTAGGGAGGGGGCATTCCTGACAGAGCCAACATGGCGTCACAGTCGCTGACAGCTCACCTGGAAACACATGGGTAACTGTACAATACAGCACTGTTTCAATCATACACACACAAACACACACACACACACACACACACACACACACACAGATCAAACATAGTGCCGGAGCAAAGCTGTCTGCTTGACTGCCCTCGGGCAGCGGAGTTGGGGCAGGAAGTCAAGCTTCAGAACTGTGTGACACCTCTAAGTCGACTGGATCCTGAAACGCGGGCGGGGTGGGTTGTTCATGGTTTAGGGGGCAGTGGTACAGCCAGTGAGTGCGTGGAATAAGGAATACTGATGTAGTGATAGATTTGATGTGTGATTTAGAGAGTGAGGCTGAGGGAGAGTGTGAGAAAGGGAGAAATTAGAGGGTGAAAGTGAAGACCGTGGAGAACAGAGGGGTCTGTCACACTGCTAAGCTGCACGCTATTTGCCGATGACTGCATGCAGTTTCAAACAAATGATACGGCAGCTCATGGCTGAGCACATGTGGAGACAGTCTGAGTGGTTTGGCTTTCTAGGACGGAAATGTAAAATCCATTTCTTACTCAGTGTGGACTAATGTTTCGAACTAAATGAGCAATATCCCTAAAGATAAAGCCTCTGACTTCGCCTTCATGACCTGACACCAGCAGCGCAATGGAGCAGAAGTAGCTTTTCCTGCTAACATTTCATTCTTGAGGTTCTCATCTTAAGTAAAAATGAAGGTTTTCTGATATATTTTCATGTCTGCACTGAGAGAAAAAACAGTGAACAGCTGGCCTTAAACAGACTTAAAGTAGAATACTTCTCGATGCATGGATAGAGGTGGTTTAACCTTGTGGGAGCAATTTCCCACATTTCATTTTTCATTTTCTTATCAGGGATGCAAATTCTCAACAACTGATGTAAAACATACCAATCATGGCTGATATGGAAGTAAGACACACACTCATCCACTAATTTTCTGTTTTGTGAAGCGGGCAACTTTAAACTTTTTAGCGGGCTTCCTCGTCTTGTGAGACAAGACTATCAGACTACATGAGCTGTCATTTGCCTGCAGGAGCTATTTGTCAGGAACTACGGTCTTTTTCCCTGAACCCCCGTCACTTCCATGGCAGAACCAGGGGATAAACAGATTTCCAAGGCTGAAATCTTACCCCTAAAATGGCCCCAGGAAGTAAACAGCACTGTACTTATGATATAACCCAGGACTTCGGGGTTAGGGGTTTAAGTTCCGAACACATCTAACTACTCTAACTACTACCCCTTTTCTGCTGTTCTGTTTCAGTCAACTCATTTCACTTCAACTTGTACTGCATGAATAGTTGTTCCTGTATGTAAAGACAGCAGTTAAACTCAGCCACTCGTGCTGGCTTCAATCAGCTGATGATGTGCATACATAGCTATAGTGGTGAACTTGTGAATTAATGAGAAGAGAAAATACCGCTTACAACAACAAAAACAAAAAATCTAATCAGCAAAACATTAACTTGAGCGAAGAAAGACGCTACACACTTACAGGGATTCTAGTTTGTCTAATTTACTTTGTACTTTTAGTCAAAATGCACCTGGCTGCAGACAACAAAAACCAGTTCATTTGGAGCCAACAGTGAGAATTGTGAACCGTTGTTATTTAATTTGCATCTAACTGATGATAAATAGAGCAGTAGCGCTCCTTGGCTGGAGACTAATACACGAATGCTAGCAAATCAGTGGATTAAGCACGATTGTCTATGCAGTAGTTATCCATCTAAAAGTTTAAACCATACAGAAAAGACTATAAAACTCATAGATCTTCTGCACACTAATGACTGAAGTCGACCTTGAGAATCGGAGAGAAGGAGCACTCCTTTTTTTGTCAGCTTAGAAGTCCTGTAGTGACGACTGTGGCAACGATGTGGGCTTGTGTGAGACAGCGTGTGTGTGTGATTCATTGCGGCACAATGAGGAATACTCACACTTCCTGTAGTGCCCAGGGACAGATGGTTCATCTGCTGGGTGAGAGGGCCCATCATGCTGGCAGGCTGCATGGACATAGTGTGGTCCATGGCTGGCGTAATCACTGCACCCTGGAGGAAGAGGATGAAAGATAAGGACAAGATAAGAGGAAAGGAATAGAATAAATAATCGAGACTTGTGCACATTCCTCTCCAACATCAAATGTGGCTTTGTGTGATCCTTCCAAAAGTTACAATTTTCATCCGATGACTGTTAACTTCCACAAAGTAGGAGCTGGTTGCCATGCTGTCCTTGAATAGATCATTTAATCTTTTTTAAAAAAGGTGTTTGCTTTTTTGATTGATGGATCTAAAAATGACAGGACCTAAAAAAAGGAAGTGAACTGACTTTCAGGATGTGAAGACAGTGGTAGTGAGAGGAAGAAGACAGTAAGCAGGACAGAAACGAGGAGCATGGGTAAATGATGAATTGTCAAGACATAATGAAACAAAAAAAGAGAACTGAGGTTCTGACAAAGAGAACAGTCAGAGAAGAAGAAATAAAGGAGAAAAAGAATCAACACAGCACCGGCATATTTTTTAGATCAATACACACTTCTGTCTCCATGCAGCTGATGTATGAGCGCTGTTGGGCTCGTCTGGTTCTAGCTGCTGTGAAGGGAAGCTTTCTCTGTGTCCCTTCTCGCCGTCTCATTCTTGAGCCTCCCCTTCTGGTTAATGCACAGCATGTTTTCCCTAACGGGCGGATGAGAACGCTTAAAGCTTCTTTTCCACGCTGCGGCGGAACATGAGGGAAAGTGACGAAACCATTGTTGCTCTTTTATCTCCTGTCATGATAGCTCCATTTCCCCTGCACTGAAGCCTTGGGAGAAACACATTCAGAACCACTCCTTCGCCTCTCTTCTCACTCTGTGTATGCACCTGTGCACTAAGTGTGTGCAAATCTGAAACACAGAGTGTGTAACTTGACTGACAGTGTCTGTGTGTGTGTATGAGAGGGAAACTGTGCAACTCAACAGTGCATGTTTGCAAGTGTGAGCATGTCTGCACCCCACTGGTGACTGTGTGTGGGCCCATTGGAGAACAAACTGTGCAGACACAGCCTGTCAGAATCGCTCTGCTTGTCTACACCCTGCATTCAGAACACAGCCAGCTAACTCTGTTTCCTCCCTTCTCCACCTCTTCTTCTGTCTCTCTCCCTCCTTCCCTCTCTAACTCAATATGCAAGCTTCGTGTGATCCCTGTTGAAGTTACCCATACAGATGGAAGGAAACTGGGTGGATCAGAGGAGGAAAGCGCTCCTTTTGTACGTTCAAACTAAGCGAAGTTAATGCAACTGTTAAGACCGTTACTGATGATAGAAATGGGTTTAAAAGATGGAATAAGAAATAAAATGTTCCAAGATACCCAACTGAAAACTACTTGTTAATTTTAAGCACTGATAGGACATCTTACTTGATCACCAGGCAAACCATCTTTGCATGCAAACATGCAGAGAATTGCTCGCCTTACGTGCAGGCAATCACCAATTACACAGCACCTCCTGAAATATTGGCTCCAGACCCTTATTCAGCTCTGAACAAAGTGTTTGACTCAACAAATAAAGACAAAGGGGAAGATTAAAGTTAATTACGTATGCCTGGGTGTCCTTAAACTTAGTTATGTAAATGCAACAACTGCTGGAATTAAATTGCAATTCAGCATATTTGTCAAGTGATTTACAATAGAGGACTGCAAAGTGATTGGATCTGATGGGTCTCGTGGGACCAAATGCAAATCTAACGAGAGCAGCTATGAGAAGAACATACATGTTGGAGCAGGAAGTAATAGTCAGGAATCCAGCTAGATGGAGATAGAGGAAACAGTATGGGGCACAATGCTGAGGTATTACTGACGCAGAGGTGTTGACATTCTGATGTAACTATAACTGCACTTACATTTATTTTCTACATTTCACTCTTACTTGGTTGTTTGCTTCTCTGAAACTGCAAAGTTATGACAAAACACAGCAGCAGTCAGCAAAGCTTTTCCTGTGAGTTGTCCATAAAAATCAGGATAAACTTGCACCAAATACTAAATACAAAATCACCTCGGGCAGTGAAAGGAGAAAAAAGAATAGGAAGGGGGAAATGAGGGAAACGACTTCAAGACAGCGTGAGGATAGAATAAAGATGATTAACGAAAGAGCTGATGGAGGTCATGTGGAAGAGGGTGATGAAGATGGACACGAAGAGGAAGGAGGAAGAATTAGAAAGGCTGAGATGTGTAGAATAGGTGAAAGATGGCATCGAGGAAGAAGAAAGAGAGACAGCAGAAGAAGAGTGGTAAAGAGAAAAGGAAGAGCAGGAGGGAAGCAGCAGGAGCTGTGGGCTACCCGTTACTGATTCAACGTCTGACAATGCCTTTATAATGGGAAAAGGAGAGCAACGGAAAGGCTTAATTCACAGACGTGTCAGGGAGAGTTAAGCCGATTTGTGATTTCGATTTTCTGTGTTTCTGAGACTGAGTGTCTGTGAGAGAGTGGGTTTAAGCGCGCGTGTGTGCGTATTCATGCGAGCGCTGATGTCTGCCTGCTTGCGTGGCACTCCATTGACAGGTTAGAGAGAAAAGAAAATGAGAAAGAGATTGACACAAATAGACAATGTATGTTTTTTTATTTGTCCTGTGTGTGTGCGAGAGTGGAAATAGCACGATGAGGGATGCTGCAGACAGAGCCGTCACGCATGCATGAGGTGATGTTTACACAGCTCCTCAATGTATGCACATTATTCGGTGGTATTGATCCTGCTTTGGAGATGAGGCGAGATGATATCACCTCCCTGCTTGTAAAACACATTGATATACACTCAACAACCTGAATAAATGTACATTAAATAAGAAATCTTGTCAAAAAAAGAACTAACAAGCTGCACAGTTTCTAATGAGCGCTCGTTACAAGCAAAAAGCAACGCTGAGCGATGAAGCACTGATTAGTATCAGCTGATATTAACGACCTGCTCTTTAAGTTTGCTGATCAGAAGCAGAAAACTGTAAAACAGATGGGACACACACATTAACGTCCCACAAATGAAGCCTGTTTTTACTGCCTGATCTATAATGGCTGAAGGATGTCCACCACAAGCATCAGGCTGTTAAAGTAATTTACATTCCAGTCTGGGCCCACACACTCAAGATGCTGCTAGCTTAGCAGCATGCTCAGGCTGCTAGGATAAGACGAAGCAGGGTGTCATTATGGAGGATCATTTCTGAATTTGTTTTGTGGAAGCCATTTTTGTGGACACAAAAAGAACTTTTAAGGTGGGATCAGGGTTTCTGTCACAGCCATGACATAGAGTATAAACACATTTATTAAGTTCAGAAAGTTTGCCGCATCATTTATGAATATTACACGGTTTAGCCACATCACCACCTCTGAGCTAATACATTAAAAAAAGAACTACTGGTACTGAAACATATGCCACAGAGGTGACTTTGTAATACTACAATAAAAACACACATTTTGTCAGGGGCAGCTTGTTATGGAAAATTTTACCAGTGAAAGATCTAGTCCGCCTGTATTTAAGGGAAAGTTGAAAACTCAGTAATGTGCAATCTATAAGTTTATAAAAGCAATGAACTCAAAATTGTATTACTTATTTTATTGACTGATATAATATATTCAATAAAGGAGGATTTGCAGTCATTTACTTTATATATTTTTCATTGTTGCCTTCCAAAGTGCAACAGATAGAAATAAGCCAGTGGTTAAAATCTGACACATTTACACATTAGCCTTCATCAAAGTTAACTGTCCTATTATTCTTTAAAAAAAAAAAAGAGTTTTCATTTTCAACTTGCTTTCACCTACAATTTCATGTTTTCAGGGGAGACTGGGCAGGAGTAATTCCACATGGGGTCATTAGTCGCAAAATTGACATTATGCTTCAATACACAAGTCCAGCAAGTATGAGTCTATAAACCCGTTCAGAAGATGCATTCAGATCTTGTTGTTTTTTGATATATTCTGTAAGTCGATCATGTAAAATACAGTGGCTGGCAACA
Source organism: Craterocephalus amniculus (assembly GCA_036024015.1). Taxonomy (NCBI): domain Eukaryota; kingdom Metazoa; phylum Chordata; class Actinopteri; order Atheriniformes; family Atherinidae; genus Craterocephalus; species Craterocephalus amniculus. The sequence goes on along the minus strand of JAVQJG010003790.1, from coordinate 4,226 downwards.
TGGACCATTGTATCGGACTGTTTATAAAATCCTGCTTCTTAACACTGCAAATCTGAAGACGTTAAATCTGCTAGCTAGTTGTTTAGCAACAAATTGCTAATCATTTCATTTTGACTTCAAACTCATGTTCCTTTTGAATAAAAGCACACAAAGTGCATAAAAGGATGTTCACAAGCTAATTTTCACTATGCATTCGCTAGGACACATCTGATCATTAAAAGCAGCTTGTTGTACGGTCCAAACAATGTACCTAAACTCACAAAAGGGGAGCAAAGACACATAAAAAGCATCAAGAATGATCAAAGGTGTCTTTGCCAGTCTTTCACTAGAACAAAGTATCACTTGTGTCGTTCACATGAAAGAAGACCGACAACACATTCCACGTCAGAACTGACCATTGGTTTCTCCACATGAGGCTCTGTGGTCGGGATATTGACGCTGGTGTGTTGCAGGAGTGAATTTAGAGTCAGTGGGACTGTGTCACGAGCATGGCAGTTCAAGTTATTCTGCTAAAGCCTTCGGACTGCAAAGACATTTCTCCATCTTTGGTCACAGACCCGCAGAAAGACACGGAGTCTGCTCAGTCGTTCTTGGTGTGGGAACCTTGTGTAAAAGAACATCTGCTGATGATTGAGTGGTAACTTTACACTGAATTACAGAATTCCACACACCCTGAAGACTACAAGCTGGCCCACCTGGAGGCAGTACACTGTAGGTAATGAAACTCACTCCACAGGAACAAAAATCTCCAGTTATGAAAAGTTGTAATATGAATAAAGGCTGAAATTTAATCATCTTCAACCATCTGATCTGCGTGTTTGTGTCCTTATTTATTTTTTTCTGCATTTTTTTAAAGTTAAGCATGGTACCCATAAGTCTTCCCTCACATACCTCCCATCTCTGACCACATTTCCCAGATGCCTTCAGGCAGCTTTTTGTTTGGGTAAGCCTAGAAAAGGGAGCTGGCATCCCAAGTCTTTCACTCTAATCTGCAGTATGAATCCCTCCTTCGGGCGAACAGACTTCCAGGGTTGCCCTGCTATTAACAACACAGACATACAGTAACTTGGCGTAGGCATAGTGAGGAAGGCAAACTGCTCATTTTACCTGGCTGAGACAGCAGAGATGCAGGAGTGGACACTGAGGACAGGAAATGAGTGACGCCTCCAGAGTTGACAGTGGTAGTGGTGGTCACAGGGTAGTAGCTTATGTTTGTCTTTACCATCGCATGGACATTTATGATGGAATTTTTTTATTTAAAGGCTTATGAATAAATATACGAAAGGCCTGCAGGGAAAGGAGAATCATTTTTGTGAAACTGATTAATCTATAAGTCCACATCGTACACAGTAAGAGACTGACATCTGGAACCTGATGCAGATTAAGGATTTCTCATCTCTCACAATGATGTTTACATACTGCATATGTGTCCTCAGCGTAATGACTATAAAAGACCTTTATTACTATAAACCTCTCTGTCCTTTATTGATTCAGTCTGACTGGATGCAAACTGAATCCATATCAAGTTACAGTTATGGTGCTTTTAACACCATGATTTAACATATTGAAAAGAGGTGGACCATGATGTGCTGATGTCTAACATCATATCTGAAATTCAGGGCATTAATGTAACTGCTTGGCCATTAGATGGTTTAAGATTGTGCCATTTCGCTGCCATTCGTTGCAGTTTATGAAGTCACACAGCTTTGAGCGTTTAAATTGATTTAAAGAAATAACCACTAATTTGGCCAAACTGGTATTTGGATTAAATTTGTGGGGGGTTTATGTGTACATATAGTATGCAACTCCACTTGTCACATCATCATTTGACGTCCATTCCTCTTCATTGTTTGACTTTTTACAATCCAAAACAAATACGGCATCTTTAAAACTAAAAGAAAGTTTGAAATTTTCCAATAAATACGCAATATGCCAATAAAGTCTCTGCGCCACAGCATATCGATTCAAAATTTAGTCTCAAAATGCATCTTTTATGCAATTGCAAAATTTGTTGAAGTGATATTCAGATGCTCGGTAAAGGTCTGGTTACACATTCTCTGAGTCAGTCACCCTGTAGCTGCAGCTTTACAGTAAAGAGGGGTTTGATGGAGAGACAAATAAAGGGAAAAATGAAACAATATATAGGAAAAGAGAGTGAAGATGGGAAACGGGGATAAGAAAGACAGAGAAAGAAGAAAGAAAGGACAGTGAGAGCAACCAAGGACGAATGCAAGCCTGTCTCAAATTCTGCCTCGGCAGTCAAATCAGTGAGACCAACATTATGTTCCCCCTCTGAATCCGTAGAGCGTTTTTAATGTCAGGCTTGGAGATTGGTATCGGATAGTGCTCTGATTCACCCTTAGCCGATGAGGACAGATAGTTATGGTTCAGTTATAAGAGGCCCAGTGAGCACCCGTTCAAAACATGTGCCAGAAAGAACTGGCTGGGGTGCAACAGAGAGGAATTCAATAATTCACCTCAAGTGTGTAAAAGCCAGTGCACATTGGCAAATGCACAGTTGATGCACATACAGCTCAAAGTAAGAAACAAAAAAAAAAGAGAGAAAAAAAAGAGATGGATAAGTCACAGAGAAAGTCAGCAATGCTGTGCATGGCTGGCACAGCAGTTACTCCGTCTGTGTGAGCCAGTGTGAAGTGAATTTGAAGGTCTGTGTTTGATTGATGATCTGTTCCTCTGTGAGATTTACCATTGTGTGGAATGAGTTTTTGAACTCAGACAATATGTGTGTTTAGGCTGTTGTGCATCTGTGTGTGAACTGCACATATGTATTTGTCATTTGGGGCTTTTAGTTCTTCATTTTACTCTGGGGGTTTGTTTACCAAAGGAGAGGTTGAAAAAGCAAAAGTTGTCCTGCACTTCTGACAACTTCACTGATAAACACAGCACACATCTGGGAGAGAGAAGGGAAACGATAAACTGAGGGGAAAGGATAGAGGAGAAGGTTCTTGCTCATTAACTCTGGATAAAGAAATGATTAAAACTCATCTCTAATCACTCTCTGGTCACTGCCAACAAAGAACTTGCTGATCTGTAGACAAAGTCTGGTTTCATATCAAGAGATTTGTCGAGCAAACTAGTTGGATATGAAAACACTGTTTTGCTGAAGCAGGACAAGGTCCAGTGCTCTCTGGTTCCCAAGCAATAAACCAACTATTTTCAACTTTATGTCAAGATCAGCACTTGGGTTAGTTGTTATTTAACACATTTTGAGATGCACTTCTGGGCAGACACAAACCAAAGCTATTGCTGCTATTGGTCACTCTTTTCTATTTCCAAGCTAAATTTCAGCTGATCAAGATTTTAAGGCTGCTTTAGGCAATGCCTTGTCAATTATTTCCAACAAATCACCTTTCAGCAGATTTTAAAGGAGGCATGTTTTAAATGACTTCAAAAAAAGCGTAAAAAGATCAAGAGTCTTACAATAAACACAAAGAGTCTTCTGGGGAAATCCAGTGAAATCCAAACCAACGGCAGCATCTGTTGCATTTTACAAGTGGACTGGGATTGTATGAAGTACGTGACATCCCCATTTCTGATGGAGACTGCTCTTTGCAGATGTTTCCATTTAGAACAGTTAAGCTTTCTGAGTTTCTTAAATTTGATATATACTCCAGAGATGGACATTATTCATGGCCTCCCTGTCATTTTTACATGATGTAAAGTTGTACTACAGGTGGGCTTGAAAAGATGCAAGCGTATGATCAGTCAAGCACATTTGTTTTTACCTCCGTGATGAGTGGATTGTTTCTACAAACAGCTGGTTTAGGTTTAGTTTTCTGTTGCTAACAGCAACCGGTCAGGGGTACAATTTCATAACTGACATAGTTCCTGGTAATTTGCTGCAAACAAGCGAAAATAGGTACAAGCTGTTTGTTGCTCATTTGTAATTTGTAAGTTTGGTTTCCTGTTAATTACGCAAACAAAGTGAACACATACAGTTCCTGTCTAGATGTTTAGTTTTGTTTTCTCTGTTTATGGTGCCTCTCTGTGGGGGTCTGTCATGCTTCAAGATCCATAAAAGTTCAAATCTGTTGGAATGTTTTTTCTTGATGCATAAAGTAGCTACTGACCACAATTAGCTGAATGATGGACAGTGTTGGGGAGAATACTTCCAAAATGTATTTAGGTACAGAATACTGAATACCCACTTTAAAATGTATTCTGTATCGTATTCCGTTACATTCCTAATTCTAGTACTGTATTCT